>JAULBR010090602.1:0-12403 GCA_032355825.1 Melanodrymia aurantiaca
CAAGTACAGTGTTTGCAAACCTACACTACTGTTACAAGTACAGTGTTTGCAAACCTATAATACTGTGACAAGTACAGTGTTTGCAAACCTATACTACTGTTACAAGTACAGAGTTTGCAAACCTATACTACTGTTACAAGTACAGTGTTTGCAAACCTACACTACTGTGACAAGTACAGTGTTTGCAAACCTACACTACTGTTACAAGTACAGTGTTTGCAAACCTATAATACTGTGACAAGTACAGAGTTTGCAAACCTACACTACTGTGACAAGTACAGTGTTTGCAAACCTACACTACTGTTACAAGTACAGAGTTTGCAAACCTACACTACTGTGACAAGTACAGTGTTTGCAAACTTACACTACCTAACTATGCACGGTTTAAAAGATACAGGAAAAATCATTGTTTTTCAATTATGATAATTTAAATAGGTCTACTAACTATTCATGGTTTAAAAGATATATGAAAATCATTGTTTTTCAATCCATTAACTGTTGAAAACATTGAAATAAGTCGATTAACTATTAATGGTTTAAGAAACGCAGAAAAATCTATAATTTATTGAATCTACTAGATAATAGATGATGTGCATGTAATTGAATGCCATCAGTTGACTGACTGAAGTAAAATAATGTATAAATAATCAAGCCAATGATTGTTATTAATACCGTGGTAAACAGATTGCTGACATTATGTGGTCCGAACAAAGGCAACAATTTCCTATACTAAGTGCAAACTATTTTCATTACAAACTTTCCTCTCTTAATACGTTAAATGTCTTTTAAGCCAACTATCAACATTGTTTGCAAATTCAATACACAGAGATATCCTGGAAATTAATACACTTTGGGTAAATGAATTAGAAAGATATTATTGTTGGAAACTGGGTAAATAGATTACTTAATCTGTGATGGAATTGCTGTGATGGAATTGCTGTGATGGAATTGCTGTGCTGTTTCTTGGGAAGAACTCATTACCATAGGCAATAATTATTATTGCCAATTAATCACGGCTTTTTCCTGTGGCACTGCCATACTTTCACCTTGTTAATCAATGAGGATGCGGTAGACTAAATTGATTTACTAGCTAATCAATATCTAAAACTGCACAGGCACCAATAAATTAAGAATCTATATTTTAGCAGTAAATTTATATACTCGTTAGAGCATATGCTAAAGCCGATGGCAATTAGTAAAGACAAAAAAAGAATCAATGCTTGTGTTAAATCTACCAGTAAATGTAAAACTTCCATGATTTACTGAATATAGGCCAACAGAATTGGCAGTTTTTCTTTAGGAAACAATTTGGCGCGACTACTTTTATTAACAAGTAGTTTCAAAGGTAACATTATATACACGTTATATACATGTCACAACATGTACAAAAATGTTTTAAAAAGTGCAAGTAGGTTACTTATTGTTGATGGAGCAATAGCAAGTAGCTTACAAAGTTAATGGATGAATTATTAGTACTACATTGTAAATCCATAGCATTATAACTTCTATATGCAGATAAAGATAAAGTTTGTTTAATGACATCACTGGAAAACATTGCTAATTAATCATCAGTTATTGAATGTCAAACGCAGTCAACACAATGATCATAGAGGAAACCCGCTGACACCACATAGGCTTCGATTGGCGTGTCAAATGTTCCATTTGTTTAATCTACATATCAATAGTAAATTGTAATGTTTATTGATGATCTATATGCATACGTCAATAACTGTCAGTAAAATGACAATGAACAAGTTCACCATTTGTATCAGAAAAACTCAATAATTGTACAAGTTCAAAAGTTCAACCATGTATATTACAGAGATGGCTAGCTTGCATGAAAAGTCAAACAAAGCACTGTATTAGAATAATTGGTTTTAATTTCTATTGGTTGCTACTTACAAGTACAATACTACATTGTTATATTAACACAATTATAATTGCTAAGTTCAATGGGTGATAATCTCAACAATAAAAAGTAACTGCGAGCAAGAATTTAAAGTGGACTAAAGAATTTGTTCAAACAAAGAAATATAATAAAAAGTGAGTAACTGGTATTTTCTAGTTGCAAGAGGAGACGGACAGAACAGGGATCATATCGGACAGAACAGGGATCATATCGGACAGAACAGGGATCATATCGAAGGAAGAAAGTAACGAGATACAGGAATCATATAACAACAATCAGCACAAATAGCGCCTAGTATTCAAACAATTAAAATCTGATTTTTATTCCTCATGAGAAAATTAATAAAAACAAATGGGTATCAATATGAAACAAATGGACATGGTAGATGCGAAAAAGGTGATACAGATGAAAATGAACAACCAGAGATGTACACCTGTGATCAGTTACCAGATTACTTGCTAATCAAATGTCGTACAATAGATAAGGCTACCTAAGAACAGTGACTTTAATAAGATGCAGGTATTAAAGAGAGTAGGTACACCAGACATATGCATTTTTACAATAGGAAATACAACCAACCTGTAATTGAAAAACATTTATTATAATTAACATTCCTTGCGTGTGAGAGCAAATGACATGTCAACATTACCAATTACATACATATTAGTTTTACTTCAACATGCTAAATTTAGGTCATACTTTCTTTTGACAGACTACTAACTGTAAGCTCAAATTGGACCCACGAGACAAAGGAGAATGATAAAAACGCTTTAACCCAGGGATGTTTTAGAGGGTGCTGAAACTAAGAGTTTGCTCTGACCTAGGGCAGACCATGATGTCATTTTCAGAGAGGAGGTTGGAGGGAATGTCAGAAATTTAGGATTAGATTTAGAAAAGTTGGCAGGTATGATTTTGAATTTTGATTGATGAGCATGTTTTTTTTTAAATATAGGTGGGCCGAAAAGAAAAAAGTAGACGAAATATTTAGTCATGGAAAAAAATAAATAAATAAAATTGGTCTGACACAATGTATAGCTCTATACAGCATTCCAGATCTAATACCAGTACTATATTTTTATAGTCTTTCTCATCAGCAGGGAACCATGAAATCAATCTAATGTGCAGATTTGTGTAGATTGCGGCTGCTTCAGACAGTCTATAAGTTAAATGTAAATAGAAAACAAATTAAGTGCCTCTTGTATTTGTTTACCATGGCTGGTGGGGCATGTGATTATGATCATTCACAATCTATGGTAATCAAACGAGAACAACTAAAGTTATCTCAAAGAAGAGGTCGTTGACAAAATACACCAGTTTGTTTTCTCAGTTTGTTTTCTAGGCACTGCTGATTGTTTAGACTCTCATAATGTTGATGTACATTCTACAGTAGAATCTCGTTGGCTCGAACATGGAAGGGTCGAATACATGGCAACGCTCGAACCAAGATTGTAGTCCAGAATTAAATCCTTATATTAAGTTGCTGATGCTTGGGTCGAACTACCCGATGGGTCGAACAGTTTCTCGAGCACCGATGATGTTCGAGCCAACAAGATTCAACTGTATTTAATTGGAATTCATATGTGGTCCAAAAGGAAAACAAAAGTTAGTATTCAGTGGCCATTTAAAGATGACCATTCATAGCAGAAATTGGCTGTTGCAGTTTGCATGTGATTAATGATGTTAATCCACATCATCAGTAGTATGCACTTTAATTAAAACAGGTAATATTTGCAGCTGTAAATGTACGCGATTTTGAAAATCAATGTACTCGCAAAATGTTATTTTCATGTTGAAAAAGACAAATTGATATATTTTTCAATAGATATCACTAGTAATTATTCGTGTGATTGTAATTTTTGCGGCTAAATTACAAACCAACAAAAAGTGAAAATTACAGATACGTGAGTAATACCCATTTTACAGTAATCACTTTGTGCCCAGATAGTGGGGCAGATAACAAGGAAATCGTGCACTTTGGGTTAGAAGCATGAAACTTGGTACACATATACATTGAGTTATACTGAACATTTTCAGATATGGACCCACGTCAGCAACGCCCCCTGGTGGTCATGGCAGAACTTAATAGTTTTTTTAACCTGACATGCAGAACATATACATATTTTTGATTGTTAAATATTCATTGTTGATTGCGTGTAAGAAATATATTAGGAACTCTTAAAGGGAATCACTCACCATTTTGGCATGAAAAGCACGATTACGTGACGACGTAATGAAGTAGGTTACTAAATCACCAAAATAGGGACTTTTTAGGGCAACCCTTCAAGCGTGTATGAACCATGTGGAACAATATTACAGTCCCTGGTAAGATAACTGCTTCGATTCCCATTCAGTCATCCACCCAGTGTACATATATGTCATCTGATACGATCATGTAGTAAATGTATGTTAATTGTAGACTTTATAGCTACCATTAAATATATGTGTTGATCATGACCAGAATATTTGTCAGATGTTTGTAAACATTATGTAACTGCACAATTTACAAGAACAAGTTATGTAGTACCAAGCTGTATAAACATAGCATCTAATTTAATAGATTTTGTATATTTTAGACAAACAAGATAACAAATTTAATGAACAAAACTTTGTAGGCTGAGAATAAAGTTAATCAGCTTGCAGACGCATGTACTTTTATGAGCTAATTTCATCGACAGGTTTTCACAAGTTAGAAAATATCCCCTTGGCAATCATACAGATCTGCATGGTGCCATATTTATCACACTTTCCAAATTGAGTTAGCAGGCAGCACCTCAAGTGATCAATACGTCTATACATCCCAACAGTTCAGAGGTGCAACCATCATGATTTGACAGTCTACAACATGTTAGCCGTAGATTAGAAATCTCAAAATGAAAATCAATATCTGTAAACAGGAACTTTACGCTTAATTAAATCACTTGTTTGGCGGCTTGAAGACGGCTATTTTACGCTCACAGAGGATGTCATTAGTCAAATCAAGCACAAATTGACTCCATTAAAAGAATTGTATGTCGTGGACAGACAAATACCAATTAAAGAAACCTTTCGCAAAAACCTAAAAAAATTGTTATGTACATAAAGAATTTTTTGCCACAAATATTGATTATTAATTAATATAAGTATTTAAGCAATCTCTTCAAGTTTGGCTGATATGCTAGAGGCATGAACTTCATGGAACACAATACAAGTATTTGCTTGTTGCACTTAATTTCATTTAATAGATGCTTTTTGAAAATTTTCTGAATATCAAGTAGTATTAACTAGCTGACAACACATTTAATGAATTTAAAATCTTACACAGTATTGCAATATGTACAACCAATGCTGAAGCAGAATAATGAAGGATAATCTTATCACAAGTAACTTGTTTCTTACCATTTGCACAGTTAACCGTTCCTTTGTTACAAATGGCAGTTTCCATAACTTGGCCAATTCTCCTATCCTGCGCCATCCTGACACTGGTTTGGTGCTCATATTCTATACCTGAAATATGCAAAACGAACGTTTAAGTACATTTATAGACAAATAAACTGTCTCAAATTGTTGCATGCATTGCAAAGACAAATAATATAATAATTTCACATGTTCAGACCCTTCAACCGTCAACCTTTGCATAACAGGACATAGAGCCCCAAAATAGATTAGACAAAAAAACCGGGAGATTCATATTACAAAATAAACAAACACTTAAAACGCTCTTTTACATAAAAATGTGTATGTTTCCTAGACATAATAATGCCAACACATCGTAATTTTGACAAATGCTGCCACATAGGCTATTCCTTTTTATTAGCAGCAATGTAATATAAAGATTCTTAGAGCTGTATCATCTATGCATGGTTACATATTGGACTAAGATGCCAATTTGAATTGTTAATAGAAAGATTCTATAGATGTACCACACATAATAACTATACCATCTTCAATGTTTAATAGAAAGATTCTCAGAACTATGCCATTTACAGATGTACCACACATATTGGAATAAGATACCACCTTCAATGTTTAATATACATCTTCTTTGATGATTGTACAAAATAGACCTCATGAAAACATAATTAATATACATGTATGGACTAACTCTGATATCACACACTCAACATTACAAGATTGATGTGATCGCCACAGGCTAACCAAATTTAATTAAACTGTGGCGATTGTGCAATTTTGTGTTGTCCAATCAGACCATCACAATCCATGCATACTCAAGATGTGTTTTGAACTGCAGCTATGCATATTAAATGTGTGTTTATGTAAGGCTGAAATGATGAAGTACTGTAGCAACATGTTGAGAGTCTGGAGACACACTCACACCATTGATTCCAACCTCATTATAGTCTTTTGTAGCCAACGCTTTCAAATATCATTAATATTTTATTCTTAGATCATTACAACTTTGCTGAATCTGACAGAACATTAGCGTGCACCTAACAACAGGTTACAAATACATTGTACCATTATTGGCCTTAACAATAGGCGATCGGATAGAGGGATAATTTGTAGATTTGCATTGCGTGTGTAAATAACATAACAGCAACATTGAAACTGTCTTTATATTTGTACCACTGGAGTAGGAAGGGATAACGGGAGGGGGGGTGGGTGCATGGACCTATGCCGGATATGTGTACCCTAAACCTAACATGGTGGAGTGAGATCGTCTCGCCACTCCTGTTCGTATTTCCAGTTGTGCTGTGTGTTCATTACTTCCTGTACCATTTTCTCACACCCAATAGGCGATGTCTTTTTTCGTGCTGGGGTGTCGTTATACATTCATTCATTCATTACTTCCTGCGTTTCTCAGTGACATTATCCTAGTTATGGCTGGGAATATTACTATACAAAAGGATAAAGATATCACGCTATAAAAACACCACATTATGGCGATTGTTGGTAAAAACAGTCAAGCCTCAGATTGCATGTGTCAGTGGTTTTGAACGAAATATTCACGTACATGTTAGATGCAATGATAAGATAACAAGACATGCCAAGCACACATCAATTGCCTGTCAGTAATAACTTCTATCTTTCCCATTAGGAATTGGAAGTCTTAACAACCTTGAACATTGTATAATCAGTATGGTTAGTTTTAACAGCACAAGATTCACAGAGCACTGGAGCTCAGTAGTCATGTTGAATAAGACAGCTCACAAAAATAATGATAGTCGAAGTTTGTTTCATTAAAATAAATAATATAAACAATTTGTAATCTAAAGTGATTTAAAATATACTCTCGTACGTATGTAGTTTTGCTAAGCACTTTAGTAAATATACTCAACATAACGGTTAATTGACAGTTCTATTGTTAATCAGTATACAGTAAACAAATGACACAGGAATGAGACATCATAGTGTGATTAAAGGAATAATGCCATTTAAACATTGCTTTACTTACAGTATAAAACTTAAATCTCAGCCTTGCGTTCAATAGCGCGAGTGCTCGCGAACTATGTGACTGGTACCGATAGTGTACTATTATATCACATTCATTAGATGCAAACATCGGTGTCAAAACGTTTTGTCTTGGTAACAGAATGCTCGCCATATTGAACATAAGGCTGGATGTTTACTCATTAAGGAACTGAAAACATTTTCCATCTAGATACTTTCTGCATTGGGCTACCAATTTTCAAATCTTTACTCGATTTTTCACTTTCCTTTAGAATTTCAGAACTGCGAAAGCCTATTATATTTAAGAGTTACAATTAATTAAAATGTGGTACCCCAAAGAATTAAGAAGAAAAATCAATTCAAATCTAACCACGTTGACTACGTGCCAAATTGTACTTCTTTTTTTCCATTATACGGACATAATTTGAGATTATTTCCCGAAGCCGAGAGAAATAATGCGGTGGGAGAGAAAAGTGTGAGAGCAGCACATTTCCTGATTGGATCAGTCTCCCCGTCAGTCCAGACATAACTGATAGATTCTTGTCAATGCTCGGCCAATTTTCAATCTGATGAAGGTTTGCAATTCTCCACCAACACTGAATGTCAATTATTAAACTGTACTAATCACAATGACGGCCTGTGATATAATAATCTAAAGTCATCGCGGTCGAGGTTAACTCTAACAATAATGAATTGGCCTTCATACAATGGTGCAGGAAATTCTAAAAAAGCATTGCCAAATGGAACTCTTTATTTAGAGCAGCCAACATGTCTGCTAAAGTGCACAGATATTTCTCTCTAAAAGTGACAGACACAAACTCATGGTGACCACACACAGCAATAAAATATTACTTAATGTTACATGTTCAAGCATTTTTCAAATTATATCCAGTGATTGCCAACGGGTATCGCCAAATATAGATAAGTAAAGCTTGTAATGGGAACACATTTGATGTGTAACAGTACTAACAATTTGAGAAGTTGCAACAGAAAATGCATTGCGATATATGTGGCACAATATCATAATGTACCATGATACCTAACGTTTCATAGTAAACTGTTTTCTTAATTTTTATTCTAGTTTATGAAACATGAAAAAGTATGGTCTGTCACAAAAGTAATGGTTATATTTGATAGTACCTGGCAAATAACGTAATGTTTTCAAACATGTACCTCTTTATTGTATTTATCAGGATACAGCTGTACTGGATCAATGTATGATATTGTTATCCTTGTATTGCTATATGATGCTTTATTCCATTCAGTGTTATGATGTAAATACAGTCGTGGATACAAGACGTAAATACAACATTCTGTTTTCACCTCCAGATTGTTGGGTTTACCTCCCAAGAGTAACTACTTATCCATATACTATATTCCTACACAGACAGTTTGTTTACAACACAGTGCACATCAAATACAAATAATTCAAATAACACTTGCTACACACACACACACAAACAAACAAGAGGTCACAGAATAACAATTGTGTTCACCGATTAGTTAATGTATCAAAAACTCGAGGAAGTAGTGATCGATGGCATATTATATGCGAAAGAAAACATGTTGGTAGTTTTAACACTTTGCCCTTATGTTCTACTATATTTGCACTATTTTATAAACAAGTGCATTAATTTAAAGATTGAGTGTTGTTTTTGCTTGTTTATCAGGAAATAGATAAAACAACCAGAGTAGGTAAGCGTTTCATGTAATTATACGGTTCACGTAATTATACAATTGTGCGTGAAGGGGAAACCCCTTTATTAATTAGCAGGTTTAAATTTATATGATCACTTGCTATATGTTGAAAACATTTTTGTTATTGTTTATAAATTATATAGGGTATGTAATAAAAATATAACCACAATATGTGTTTATCTGGTTTCTGTATTTCTCTTATGTCGTTCGTTCTGGAAACCATACTGCCTTTGCCATCAGGATTTTCAGCAAGCTAAAAAAACACTTGTGAACTACAGAAACCAGAAAAAACATGTAATGTGTTAAGATACATATTTGCATATCATTACCGCTCTAACACAATTGTTTTGAAAACTAATACAAACATAAGAATAGCCAGATGCTATCTGAGCTGGTACATTTAATACCACAATACATGTAACACACTTTCACTAATACTCTCGTAATGCTCAACAGCTCACAGCCAGCTGCTGACCAGATGAAGTTTAAGCTAGCACTACATTACCTACATCTTTCTGGTGACAATAAAATACACCCCCTACCCCCACCCAACCATAATATTTATATATATATTACAGCCACAAGATTGCATGGTGTGTCTCAACTATGAATTAGCAGCTGTTACATCAAAACATTCAGTAAATAAACATATAATTTCTTTATTTACTCAATCAATAGGAAATCTGTTAGAAATCATAATAAACTAAGGCTCTAAGCTCTTTTATAAAGAATAAAAACAATAAAACATTTAAAAAAGATAATGCTGATTTTTATTTTAAGACAAAAGAAGAATATAGAACGATTATTTTATCAATTGAATCCATCTGACTGATAATCAATGGTTATTAAAGGCTTTGTGTGCTCTATTAATCATGCAGAATGTCATATACCATAAACCATTGTTGACAAGAACAGAAATCCAATTTCAGAAATTACGTACATGTATGTACATTATTCCTACCTAGTGCATTGATTAATAACCATCGGCTATTGGTTGTCAAACACAGTTATAATGTTGACACATAGTCTCACAATGAACCCACTGCCACCACTTAGGTTACATAATACTGATTAGCAGCAAGTGGTGTTTTATGTGCACTTCCACATAGACAGGACAGAACACACCACAGCATTGTATGTTTCACTGTTTGGAAGCGATGATAACCTGGGCAACATGTGCACCGAGTAGGATCACAGTTTGTTGCTGTTTACCAATGTGTTTGAGTGGGGACAGATTCATTGTGTAACACTGACAGAAGAATTGGTCTATCCTTGGTGGAGATAGTACAACTACAGACAGGGCATGCCATCCTCACCACATACAGTATGGTTCTCATTATGGAGAGAATGGCAGGGACCCCAAGGCAGGAATTGAACTCTGAAGGCTTTGGTTTGTAGTCAGCCAAATTACTGTTGATGGAAAAGTAGACGTAAAATTTTAAAAGACATATATAGATAAATAAGTGCTTTAATTCATCAGTGCACAATTCAGTACGATAGTATAGTCGTTTTGTTAACAATCTTAAACCGTATGAATTTAATTATATTATAATATAAATCACTAACAGGTACACTTTAAAAATAAAACTCTTAATCTTTCCACATTTACAAATATAAAAAATGGTGTCCGACACTGATGAAAACAAGATTGCAATCCATATAAATTATAATATGTAATGTAATGTAATAATTATAGGCTCAGGCGATAAAAACATTGTTTGAAAAAATGTCCCGGGGCTACAAAATGCACAGGGCAACAATATGTGCTGGTATGTCTACATCAGCAGCAGTCACAGGGCAACAATATGTGCTGGTATGTCTACCTCAGCAGCAGTCACAGGGCAACAATATGTGCTGGTATGTCTACATCAGTAGCAGTCACAGGGCAACAATATGTGCTGGTATGTCTACATCAGCAGCAGTCACAGGGCAACAATATGTGCTGGTATGTCTACATCAGCAGCAGTCACAGGGCTAAGTAACTTTCTTCTACTTAAAACAAATAGAGCAGCAAGCAGGCCAAAATGCGAAATTTTATCATTTTGTTTTTAAAACCAAGTACAAAGATTTCATGATTTGTTTTGTTAGGATGATTACAATAATTGGGTATTTCCATGTAAATTCATTATTTCACAGTATAAAGAACTTCTTTCTATCCAGTTTTTGGAGGAACATTTTTTAATTCGGATTTCTTTTTTAAATTGACCATATTTTAAAAAAAAATGGAGATCTTTATTTTCAAATTGGAAATTGGGCTGGTAACCGGCCACAAATTGCATGGTAGATGAAACCCTGATATATATATATCCATGGTCACGTGATGTATGGTCACGTGATGTATGGTCACGTGATGTATGGTCATGTGATGTATGGTCACGTGATGTATGGTCACGTGATGTATGTACGGTCACATGATCTATCAATGGTTGCATGATCTATCGATGCTTGCACAAACGACACATCCATTGATGCCACACCGTGATCCATCGATAGCAGATTGATCGATGGTGAATAAAATATACATCAGTCAGACACAAAATAATCCAATAATACAACAACAGATAGCGTCACATGGTTCCAGTGTTGACAAGGTCAACTGAGAAGTCATTTTGAAAACATCAATAATAATCCAGCCTTATGCATGAGATACTAATTCCGGTTCAGTGCAAGGAAATAATGAAACCGAAAAATATTTCCTTTAATTATTGACTGTACAGTGAATGCATATTGGTTTTTATTCAATACAGGAACTGGCAAAATGGTTACTTGCAGATTAATGGAAATTGATCATAGATTTCCTTTTCAAATTTAGAGGCTTTGTTACACATCTGTCATTATGTCCATCTGTGTCAATACATGTAAAAGGAAAACAAACTAATATGTATAAGTGTTATTACACGAGTTTCCAATTATTTGCATGAATATTTTCCATTGCACGAGCCCTCAAGTAAATGATAAGACTTTAGTTTTGTCATTTTCTTTGGGACGTATGCAAAGGAAAATTATAAGCGCAAATAAACGAAAATGCATATATTAATTATTTTATTGTATAAACTAACACACAAAGTTATTTTTATACAGGATTATTTGCTACCGCCGGACAAAAAAAGAGAGCCCTTTTATAATGTGCTAACTGCAACAATTAGCGATCAACGATAATCTGTTCCACCCATTAATACACGTACAGTCAAAAACTGAGACAAAGATGAGTCATGGTCATGCAAGAGAAATTTGCTAACTTTTTACCATCAGCATCAAGAGATCTTTTATAGGAACTTTTGTCATAAATAGGAGAGTACATTATTATATAGTAGTGTAGAATTTGGTCAATCAGCAGTGCTAGTTCCAACCTCCCCATTAAGACTTGCTGTTCACTGTCGGTTCAAATCAGCAGCAGTGCTAGTTCCA
>JAULBR010090613.1:0-12402 GCA_032355825.1 Melanodrymia aurantiaca
TAAGTGCGCAATTAAAAGATGGGTGCACCTTCAACCTTGACCCGGAACTTTATTATTTGGTATTTTCCACCCTATAATCTTAATAATAAAAATGCTTTATTAGCAACAAATACGTTACAAATAGCAGTAGATGTTCAGTGGCATCAGCCTTAAAACTCGGGAGTGTACATTTAACACCAAAGACTTCGCTGTAGAATATGCCTACTTACTGGTAGAACAGTTCTGACTAGTCCCGTTAAAAAGAAAATGGCAACCCTATTTTCACTTCATGCATATATTAAAACGAGTAGTCAGAATGCACGCAGATCGCTTCAGAACGAGAATATATTTTTCAAAAGTTTTGAGGACCTTAGACCCCAATTAAATAATTCATTTTAGCAGAGTAAGCTATCATTTTTGGGGAATGAACACCACTCCTATTAAAAAGAACACAATACACCTGTTTTTATTTCCTGCTCATGTCCAAATTAAAAACAAGAATGCACACAGAACGCATTCTATAACATCTACCTTTGAAACAAAGTTTGGGGGTAAGACCCTCAGATCTCACGTACAAACATCCTCCCGCCTACGACGCTCGCGGTAATTGGTTTTACGCCAGTCATGTGTTACACTGTTCATAATCTGTACCTTTTTAATCAGCACACCGCACCCATCAGGAAAATATTAGATGCGCTCCTGCTTCACTACTATACAGTATGCCCTTACAATACAACATGCTTTAGTGCAAAAAGGTACAGATTTTAATAATATTATGTACACTTGCAAGCTGATAGTGCTCAGAATGATGAATTGATGCCAAAAGCAAGCTTGCAAGAAAGTAATAAGAACTCTTTTATAAAAGCAAACCCATGACAAAATCTATTTTCTCTGAAAACAACGAGTCCTATTTTGCATTCTAAATCAGGTTTAATTGTGTAACAGTAGCTCTGGGCGTCTGCCGTGCCAACTGGAACTGTGCACTATTTAAACAGAATCAACGCCAAGTTGCCTATTAATGTAGTATTGCATGTGGTGCACAAATATCATTTCATCATTATACGTGGAATCGTTACATCTGTACACGTCTGAAGGATGAGTTAGTTTGTGTTGTTCCCCCACTTCTTATTGTTACATCTGTGCGCGTTTGAAAGATGAGTTAGACATGATCGTTTTGTCAGGTGGTTTTGTTACATAATTTGCACGTTTGAAAAGATAAGTTCATCTTATTGTTACATCTGTGAATATTTGAAAGATTAATGGCCGTTTTCTCAGGTGATTTCGTTACATCTTTGCACATTTGAAAGGTATTAAATTCGGCGTGGTCGTTTTGTCAGGTGATTTCGTTAAATCTGTGCATGTTTCGAGGAGAAGTTCGACGTGATTGCTGCGTCAGTTGGTTTGGCGTTATAGTTTTGTTCATACTTGAAAGATGGGTTCGACTTGATCATTTCGTCAATTTGTTGACAACATACCTGTACATGTTTGAATACTGAGTTTGACGTGGTCATTGTTTCAGGTTGTTTTATTATATCTGTACATGTTCGAAAGATGAGTTCGACTTGGTGGTTTCATCAGCTTGTTTTATTATATCTGTGCATGTTTGAAGGATGAGTTTGACTTGGTCATTTCGTCAGATTGTTTTATTATATCAGTACATGTTTGAAAAATGAGTTTGAATTTGTCATTTTATATTTTTATCGGATTGTTTTATTACATGTTTCAAGGATGGATTCGACTTATTAGTCATTTAGTCACATTGTTTTATTAAAATGTTTATCTATACATGTATATGTTTGAAAGATGAGTTTGACTTGGTTATTTCGTCAACTTGTTTTATTATAATATTATCTGTACAAGTTCGAAAGATGAGTTTGACGTCGTCGTTACATTAAGTTGTTTTATTATATCTGTACATGGATGAAGGAAAAGTTTGACGTGATCTTTTCGTTAATTTGTTTTATTGTATCTGTACATGTGTGAAAGATGTGTTCGACTTGGTCATTTTGTTCGGTTGTTTTATTATATCTGTACATGTTTGAAAGAAGAGTTTGACTTCATCATTTTGTCAGGTTGTTTTATTATAATCTGTACATGTTCGACAGATGAGTTCGATTTGGTCATTTCGTCAGGTTGTTATATTATATATGTACATGTTTTAAGGATGAGTTAGACGGGGTAATTTCATTGGGTCGTTTTATTACTTCTGTGCACGTTTGATGGACGAGGAACTGTCAACGTGGTAGTATCGTCAGGTGGCTTGGCGATGTAGATCTGTACATGTTTAAAAGATGAGTTCGAAGTGATAAATTCCTAAAGTAATTTTGATATATCTCCGCACATTTGAAGGTGGGTTAAATGCGATATACATGTATATACGTCCATGTATTATTGCTATACGATATTATATGTTATGCAACCGAAAATAGGATATATCATTTATACTCTTTTCGGTTGCATAACATATATTAATCTTTTCCAAGTATGAGCTGGGACTCTGATGGGTACTAACGTCTGCTACTTAACAATAATAACAACATAATGAACTTGCAGTGCTTAATTTGACGTTTACACAAACATTCTCATTCTTCCATACGGGTATGTAAAATTAATATTTACATGTATTAACCTTTGTTATGTACGTACCATCTTCCTTAGAAACCTCTTGCACTGTCGTATCAGTCTCTTTAAATCGTACTCTATTAATACGTCTTTAGACTTTATGGCGACTGCCTACAATATAACAACATAACATTGCTTATTGGGGAACTGATGGTAAGTGAGTAACGAGGGGTGGCGGAGGAAATGACAAAGGAAATACAAATATATAGACAAACCTAGATACATAAATTCTGATTATATGTACGACATAATTACATTGAACTCCCAGAGAATGTTTCAAATTCATTTAACATGCTGTTAACAATTATAGTACACCCCTGTATGCAACGCAATCGAGAGCGGGGCATGGACCAGCGTAAGAACGTTCGAGATGTCGAAGTATCGATCCTCATCAGTGGACTCGCTGATTTTATATCCAACTTCAACCAGTGATCCACGACTGGTCCATCAAAGGCCGTGTTGTCTGCTATTCTCTCTGTTGGGAAAATGCACATAAAAGACCCTTGCTGCTATTCAGTAACAGTAGCCTATTTGGCAACAACGGTTTTTTTCTGTGACAATATGTTGACATAGTCGTGTAATTGACATCCAATAGCGGCTGATTAATAATACATGTGGTGAGCGAAAGTTCGTTAAACCGTGCAAAAATAGCATATTCCTGCACTTTGTCAGGTCCCATTTCACTGAAATATGCTTATTTATCGAGGTGCGAGCATTTTTGGGTGATTATATCTAACATACTTTTCTAACCTAATTCGAGCGTGCTGAAAGAAAAAAAAACGATGCTGGACATTTCATTTAACGGGTCAAACACGCAAAAACAAAATAGCAGTATACGAAAATAGGAATGTCTTGAAAATACATGATCTTCTACTATACTATGTAAGGCAATTGGGTTTTATGTCACAGTTCACAGTAAATGGTGGAACCATTCCTATAGCCACATACATGTTCATCTTTCTTTGCATGTTGTCGACACCACCACTGCATTAGAAGAATCGGAGAACTAAAATAGCGCGTGCCACGAGTTACCTGACTTGTGGAATTCTTTCTGTATAAAATAGCAAGACACGTTTCACGAATAGAGGAAGCTGAGTGAGAAATACTGCTAAGACTTCTGTAAATCACTCGCCGTTTAAAACCAATTAACTTCACGATGTTCAACCAATTGACATGTGGCTCAAACATAGAATAAGATGTATCTTAAGATTAACAGCTGATTTTGTCAGTCACCGGTCTCCGTGGCGCAGTGGTTAAGACTGGTAGGTACTGGGTTCGAATCCCATTCGTGGCGTATGATTTTTAATCCCAGTACCGACTCAAACCTGGACCTTCTATAATCGACGGAAAATGCGTAACGTCATCATTCTAAACCATTAAATTAATGAACACATTTAAGCGTTTCTGGAAACGCTAGTGTCTCACATGGGTCTGTAATTTTTTTATTGTGATATAAGTTATAACTACATGATTTAAAAAAAAAAAATTGTGGATTAATTTAGAGTTGTTAATCACAAATAAATGTTAAAATATCAAAATCAGCATATGTGAACTATGACCATCTTTCTTTAATAAGCAATGTGTTCCGGTGGTGTTATTAAATACTATTTATCCTATTATCTTGTTGATGTTACGCCCATGCGCGCTTTGATCTTGGACAAAACGTGTGGTTGTTACCTTACACTTCGCGCTAGACTGGTTTCGTTTCGATAAATAGACGTTACGTTATACAGTAGAATTGATTAATATAAAAAACAAAACTCCCAAAAGTGCAAAACGACGAGAGATAAGTATCCATAAATACGACCGAGAAATCAATATTATGAACGAGGGACCGTCTCAAAACGTCGACATATCTCGCTATAATATTAACATCGCTCGTATAGAGTCGAGCTTTCTCGACTCCACGTACACTGTACATACTAAACAGTAAACAACGTGTTATATTTGAATTGTTGATTTTAACTGGGGAAAAACTACCAACACAACTACTTATACAGAGGTGGCGGAGAACATACTTTTTGAGCAAAATATGTTTTTTTTTACGTTATAAATTTTAAGTTTTCACAATGGAACTTTTACTCTCACCAGAAACCGCCACCCTACCCTCAACCTTTTATCATTCTTCGCGGACACTGCCTGGACTGCCCCTTCCCACAAACGAACGTTGTTGGTACATGTATAACGAAATATGTCGACATTTTGAGATATTCCCTTATCGCCTTGATAAAGTCACTTCTCTCCCTGTGGAGATATATTTTAATTTAAGCAACTGAAGACAGAATACATCGAGGGCTTCAGTAACGAGATACATACGTTTAATCATGAACGTGATTAAACAGCAAGATGGATGCCAATAATGTTTGATGTTTTGACCTCATGTTTTTCAACGGTTTACAATGACTGGCAGGCGGAGATTTCCCAGAAGGCACTCTGATAATCAAACGTTAATACACGGCTATAAGTAATGTTTCAGTCTGTCTTGTTTTGAATAATTTCAATGCAACGAATGGATGAAGTAAAATTTAACAACACCCCAGCACAAAAAATAGACATCGGCTATTGGGTGTCAAAATAGGATATACATGTACATGTATACAATGATAGATTTTTTTTATATATCAGTGCATAGAGCTGATATATGAATACTAATTATATGGTATAATCTACAAACAATAGCGTATATGACTATGTTATAGTACATACAAACTATCACAGGTTTTATTTTTTGCCACCGGGGTTTTCATCTAACATTTAAATGAATGTGATATGATAGTACACGACCGGTACCAGTCACATTGTTCGCGAGCACTCGCCCTATTGAAAGCAATGCTAGAAAAAAATAGCAGCCTTTGATTTACCAGTTGTGGACAATTGGGATGGGAGGAAAAACAACTGTTTCAACCGGTCTACAGAGGAGAACCGATCCTCGGACCTCATATATCCCAGGCGGACTCCCTAGTCTAATTACTTATGCTCAACACGTGGTCGAGAATACATGGAGATAAGACGTGAATGCGTTACGGAACTATCCGATGATTCCCGAATAGCCTAGATCTATTACCGGTACATCCACTTTTTTTTTTCAATATCGAATACAATATTACAAACCCACCTCTTCAAATAAAGCCAGTGTTGTTTCATTCCCCACTTTGACGTCACAATCGACGAGTTGCCGATGGTGTTTGAAAAATACATAAAGCGTAGTTTTCCCATCAGAATACAGTCTCTGCACTTCTTGAGCGTTTTGATAAGTAATGATCAAACCGCTTGCCAGCCCTGTGTCAGCGTATTGCAACTGCAGTAATAATAAACAACATAGGAACAGTGATGTCTCCCGCGTGAATGCCAACATTTTGTATCCAGCTTGATTTGCAGAACAGTCGTGAATGACCGACGGAACTATTGTTTGTCAAATGTTCGGCACAAGCCACGTGTAAAGATAACGTGTTTGATAGTGTCTGAATTACTATAAATATATTTAATACTGATAAATAATTGAAAATCAAGAATTTCAAGTGGTGGATTACTATGTAAACGGTATATAGAATTAAGCATTAATTTATAAAATCCTAAATTCTTTTCATGTAATAAGTAACGCTGTGTAAAATTACATTAATTTTTTTTTTTGGATTTAAAAATATTTTCGGCATACTTCTGTATGTTATAACGTATTTCATGCACACAACTATCACTGCTTGGGTTCTCTTCTCATATTTTTATCAAACTTCTCCGAATTCTCCAATGTAGAGAGAAGTCACTTCTCAAACAGGACAGTAGCCTACATTTCACGGACTTTATTTACAAGTAATGGGACACTGACCGGGTTAAGTCGTGTACGTACACCTACCCACAATACTCACTAGGCTTGGAACCGGTACTTCAGGATTCGAAGCCTTGAACCCGGTGGTCTAATCACTACACCACGGAGACCGGTATTGGTTGCTTTTCTATTGTAACACAGTATACTAAATGATAAGGCGAGACAGTGACTGGTGGACGGGTGCTGGTTCACACGGGTTGACTGTAACACCAATATAATCATCCAGAATCGAGGAAGGAATATAAAATTAAATACAGGTCAGAGATAAGCACTATTATAGCTTTTATGCACATACCAACGTGGGGAGCGATGCGTATGTCAGGGCAAGAGCGTTCGCTCTTTATATATGCGGTGTAATAATAGTTCAAGAGGTGTGCACCCTGGCTACCTATCATTATTTCTGTACCATCTCGCTAAACAAAATCGTAGAGACCGCGCGCCCGTGAATCCGTACGAAAATCTCACGGCCGCCTACTGCCTCAGCACGGAGGCCGCATGGAAAGGGGGATACGGGCAGGATACGAACTCCGTAGATCCATCGCAGGCCAAATGTGAATTAGGCAACACTGTGAACGCATACGCCGTAGCCCGTAGCCACCTACGATGCCTCAAACATCGTACTGAAAATCGTATACCCAGTTAACGCACGGCGCCCTGGGCAAATGTGAATTAGGCATAACCGATGTGTTATTTGTAGATGATGGTTGTTGTTATAATAATAATATGAGTTTCGTAAGGATAAAGAAGAACGATGAATGGGATATAAACGGTTAGTTAGTTAACACCTATAGCCGTAATCGCAGTCCAGCGGCCTCGACTGCCTTCACATGACGCAAGCTATAGCGTTAGTATGAAAGAGGAAACCTACTGCTTAAAGAAAGGGGAACTGAGACCGCTGGCGCTACATACGTTCAACAATACCTTATTTGCATTACTGCCGCATAACAAGATGCATAACAACGATTATATTACTATAGTTGTACGATAGAACGGAGAAATACCAGCAATCGATCTTTTACCATTCACTCTCCCAGACAGAACAGTTCATATACCATACCACAACCTTTGTTAACCAGTAGTATCTCTGAAGAGAAAGTTTTAATGGTTTTTCTGTCACCTAATTATGCTATAAACCAGGTGTTCCGCGCTTTAGCATACACGGCGTATGAATGAGAGAGATGACACCCACTTGAGAAATGAGTAAATGAGGATCGTCTGCCAGCAGACGCCATGTTTACATTGCAATGATCCTTTGATACGCGCCATCCAAACATTCGTTCCGCCTGCGTCTTTATGCTAAACATAGCATATCAACCCGTTAATAACTTCCTAATGTATAACGCTTACATGCTGACGTTTTCAGCAGAAACCAGACAAGATTAATACTTCGGCACCAACTGTTGCTGTCCTAGGCTTGATTTCGTCTGCTGTTCTTGTTGTATTGGCTGATTAAAGGAGCATGTACTGTTAAAGATGGATTGCCATCGATGGGACTGAATAATAATTATATTCTGTTCGCAGGTTGCAAATGAACCAGTTAAAACGTTTTCAACCCCTCCCCCACCCCACGCACCGATCTCCGTAGCCCAGTAGTTAACGCATAGGGCTTAAGACTGGTATGTACTGGGTTCGAATCCCGTTCGTGGCATTTAGTTGTTTTATTCCCAGTACCAGCTCCAACCTAGAGTGAGTGCTACACAAGGCTCAATGGGTACGACTTCCACTTATACCGACCAGTGTCCACAACTGGTATGTACCATCCTGTCCGTGGGAAAGTGCATAGAAAGGATCACTTGCTACTTATTGTTCTCGTATTGGCCTTTAAAGGAGCTTGCCCTGTTAAAGGATTTATATCGATTGGATAGTATAATATGTTCACCCGTTGGGAATGAACCAGTTAAAAAGCCTTCAGAAAAAAAACACCCCCGCATGAAACCTATCTTTATAACCTCTCCAGATTTGTATTTGCTTTTGTTTGACGTATGCTTAAGGATCTTCTATTTTCTCTTGTTGTTATAGCCTATCTACGTGTATATAGACCACCTGCTCATAGACACGTGCATTAGATCCTCGAGGTGACCCCTATTGGCAGGTTTCACTGTATCTAGTTTCTTACCGGAAGAACACCTACACTAGGAAAAACAACTGTGCATGTTCTGGCATGATGTGAAGCTACTGGTACTGCATATTTGGTATTACTTTCCCTCTACACATACCTTTCAATCAATTGTCCCCCGTTGCTAATTGGCAAAACAGGCGCGTCAAAAAAGAGGTAACTTAGAGCTTTGTTTTGCAATTATTTTTGGGTGTTTACATGTAACACCCCACCCCTCCTTCACCTTATATCCTAGTTGTTAACTTTATCGAATGACTCTATAAACATAACAGAGTATTTCAAGTTCTCCTTCACCTTATATCCTAGCTGCGAACTTTATCCAATGACTCTATAAACATAACAGCGTATTTCAAGCTCATCTTATACCAAGAAAATGTTTCTTTGCTCAAAAGCTGTTTTTGTTATAGGAAAACAAATGCTCCTCTCCATGTTTGTTATTGGTGCTGCAATGCGAGAATCTTGGTACTCTGTATCATTCTCCCAATGAGCTGGAATGTTTCCTTTCCTCCCTGATGCTGGGTGTATTCTGCTGGAACTGTTTGTATTCATAGACCCGCATGTTCTGGATCTCCCGCATGTGTCGTAGCATATTTATTTCATTTGAAAATAAATATAGTACTGAAGGAAATTTTGTCTAGGTTATAGTTTTCACCGACTGATGGAATGTGTCGAATCTTTAAATGGAATATCTTGACAGGATAAACCGAATCTATATTAAAGGCATAATGCTTAGTTTTAAGACGAATGAAATATCAAAATAATTAATATAGCGACCATACTGTCAATAAATACTTTTTTTTGAAGCTTTTACGTATGTCAGAATGATATTTTAGTGGGCGTTTAAACTGCTTGGGAGAACGCTCTGACCCGATCTAACTACTATTGCAATTCGGGTAGGACGTGTTTTTAAAATCTCTCTCTTTTTTAAACACGGTATAATAACAGCCCTTCAAGTGCAAATATAGTTCAAGAGGTGTGCGCATAATATTACGTGTAATAGGAAGAGTGGCGAACCTCAGAGGTATCTAGAGCGCCTGCCTGAGGTTCAATATGTCAACGAATCAATTCTCCTCAAAGGATCAGTTGGGTTATTTTCAGTTCCAATCAGTGATCCCCCGACTGGTCATTCAACTTCCGTGGTGTGTGCTATTCCGTGGAGCCGCAGACTGACGCTCTTACCGCTGAGCTACTCCCCGCTCCCCAGGAATGTGGTATAACAACTGCAGTCACAGTTGAGAAAAAGCGCACGTCTGTGTATTAATGTAACTAAACAGATTTAAATTGATTTACTTTCAAATTTGATACTTTTCAGAGAATACAACTCTGCCCTGAATGTTTTTTGCATTAAGTCGTGTGTGGTCCCCTTCATAAATGTCACTTTGGTTGATTTTATGGAAATGTATACTTTAGAAACACATGCATGGTATGTCTCGACTGTTTTTTTGTTGTTTTTTCCCCCATAAATGACGAATTGTGATGTTTTTCGTCTTTAAATAGAGAAAAGTACACGGATTCCCGTTAGAGACCGCTTTAAGAGCAAGCCGTTGTAAAAGGAACGTACATGTAGGTTCTACCAAAATGCAAGTCCGGTTATATCATAACAAAATGGATTAAATAATAAATAAATTCTTACGGAATGAAACAAATAGTCTAATTCATAAAACTAGTTATTACAATTTACATGTACGTACAAGTCTTAGAGTTAGTGTAAGAAAAAGCGCAATAAAACTACATGTGTTTTATAAAAATCTGGTTTTCACTAGGATTCCTATGTATGTATAGGTCCTATAGCATTTTACATTGTGTCGGACCTATATTCCTACGGACTTCTATTCCTATTACACCGTATCTAAAATAACGTACAAACGCATCTAATATAACGTATAAACAATTATAACGTCTAAAAGTATCAAAAACAACGTATAAAAGTATCTAATATAACGTACATGTATATAGGGCCTACGCATATCTATTATAACGTATAAACTGTTTTAATAAAGGCTGTGGTATGTACTGCACTGTCTGTGGGAAGATGTATATATAAAAGATCGCTTCCTACTTATCAAGTGTATAGCGTGTTTCTTCTATACCATATTAACACTAACTTCTGTCCCGGACAGGCAGTCTAGGCGGCTGGACTGCGTGACGATGACAGACGTGCTGGGACCTATAAGCACGTAAAATAAGTTATAACTAACTAACTAGCATATTGATTGGTTAACTTTACTTGAGTTTTAGCCAAGCCCACTTGTTACACACCTTTTATACCCGTGAGTTTGCTGTTTCTCCTCTCCCGGTTCGGTCGGACTTTAAATCAACCTTTAGACCAGGCTTCCAATCTCTTTCACCAATAAATAGTCTGACCAACATTTATTGTTTGGCGAACCAATCAAGCGCGTCCAAAAGATATCAATTTAGAACGACGCAAACACATTTCCTTTTTGGCTTATAAATATCTAACAGTCCAGACATACTCAGTATTCCAAATTCCAATAGCTCGAACTTACCTCCTCCCCCACCCCACTCGCCATGGGTACAGCCTCGGCACCGGATTCCGGCCTTTGATGGCGGACCGTACCCACGGATAAAGGCACCTTAAGCCAATGCGACTGACTGACTGCTTCTCCTCATACTCTTGAAAAAGTCTGTATTATACAGACGAAACGTTGAGTTTCTTTTTAAACGTCATGTTGTGTTATAAATGGATGATTTTTTAGACAAAGACTTTTGGTTTTAACTAGCATAATATAAAAAACCATAAATGTTAGACAAAAACAAAAATCTGGAGAGGTCTCGTTTCCATGACGTAAATCATAGCGGCTGTGCTATATTTTATTAGCCTAATTATCTTAACAGCGTGGTGGGTATGTATGGTAACAGGTGCAAAACAAATAGATACAATACCCGGTGGCATGTAACAGACGCCTTAGTGAAAGCTGTGCTTTTTTATATGACATAATGACGGCGGCGTTCCAGTAAATAAGAAATAAAATGCACATATAAAGTCAATGTTATTACCGCTTGTGGTTCTTTGATGTATTGTACAAGTTCCCGCGTAATGCTGTAGGTAACGCAATGAACTGTATAATCGAGTTTCACTTTTTAACATTGTATTATTTAATGTCCAAGGAACGGGACGTAGTCTAGAGGTAGAATGTTTGCCTATGGCGGGATGAGTCGAGGGATCGATCCTCCACAGCGCAAAACATTTTATAGGATATTTTCAGTTCCAGCCAGTGGTACACGACTGGTTTGTCCAATTCCGAGGTGTGTGCTATCCTGTCTATGGGATAGTGCACATAAAAAAACCTTGCTGTTTTTTGGTAAGAGTAGCTCATGAAGCGGCGACAGCGGTTTCCTCTGTGATCATGTGTCAATGTAATCGAGGTGTTTCTAGTGGCGTCGTTAAATAAAACAAACTTTACTTTTACTTAATGTCCTTACGTGGCAGTAACATGAGTGATGCTGTTTTCAACCGATACATTTTTTTTTCTTGTTCAAAATAGAACAATGGATATTTTGACAATCTGTATTCAAATATTACTTTTGTAGAGGTTGTTGTTGTCCAGCACTTTCACCAAATCGTAGCTGTGACCTGTCCGAGGAAAAAACAACTGAGCACATCCTACAGAGATGCTCAATTATTTATCATGAATTGAGACAATCTGAGTGGCCCGTCAAGACTCCCCTACTTACTAAACTCTTTGGTGACAGAGGACAACAGGAAAGGCAGCTGATTTCATAATGCAGACAATGGCAAAATAGTTCATTTTATGAAGCAAACATAGTTAGTTAGTTAGTTATAACTTATTTACGTGCTTATATCCAATTAAGGTTCAAGCACGTCTGTCGTGGTCACACA
>JAULBR010090624.1:0-10388 GCA_032355825.1 Melanodrymia aurantiaca
TTAAAAAAGGGAATATTTTATGAAAATATCGCACCTCGCGTTTCTTTTGTCGCTTAGTATATATATATATATATATACAAAACACTACTAAGTCTTGCCTACTAACCATATTCGTATCACTAACCGTAAGCTATCGAAACCTACCTACTTACGTTTGAGACCACAACTAGTCGTAAACTAGACTTAAGATGTTTTGTAAAACTGGCTCCAGACTAGACTTGTCTGGAAGCCTCTGTGACACTTACCATGTTGTTTCCAGTAACTGATGAAGTACGCAGTGCCGGCCAAGAGCGACAGAACGAACTCGTTTGTGTTCTCATACTTCTCCAGCAAGTAGACGATATCGAGCTGGCCAACTCTGTTGTGAACGAGCTCTTTCAGATTGACGATCTGATCGTTCTTATAAACGACAACACGGCACCACGATTTGAGGAGACGTTCGATTAGCGCCCTGTCTGGATGTTCCGTCATCAGTGCTCGCCATAGTCCTGCAATGTTCATATGTATTCAAAATAACACAGATTATGTAGAGGCGGATCCAGTAGGGGCGGGGGCGGATCCAGTAGGGGGGGACCCCTCTAAATTTTGCGAGTTATAATTTTATTGTATACATGTATTAATTTTCATTTTTACGTTGTTTTTGAAATTTCTCTTACTAGATGCTTCATTGAGTCCCCAACTAAATGGATTTTCTGGATCCGCCACTGTTGTGTACAGGGATACTAACTTCTTTTTGTAAACTGTAGTCGATATGTCGAAGATTAATTGAATTTACTTAGTTGTACGAATGCTTTAGGGCATATTCGTCGATTTTACCAATGAATGAATGTACATTATATTAATTTACCTGGCTTGAATTTTCGGTACCAATGTAACATCTCCTGCCAACCGTCCGGTTTCTCTGTCAGCAGAATATCTTCTGCTGTCTTCCCTTCATTGGTCCTCGCATCCATGTCCGCCCCACATCTACGACAAGGATCATCATTACACCCTTGTCATTTAGTAAAATACACGTAGATATAGGCCCGTCCGCATTTATAGGATATTAAAAGAGATTCCATTTCATATAACGGAATTGAGCACTTGAACGTATCACTCGTTGTTAATACGTTCATTGTTCCTAAAAACAGAAATCTTATACATATTTAATCCATCTATGGCTACAGACGTTTGGCAATTAATGCAACAATCATGTGTCAACAGAAGAATACCATTCACACAATTCTATTGTTTTTCTTTTGTTAGGGGCATATGCCATATTTGGCAAGTCAACTCTTGAACATTTTGATTTACTGATTTCAGCTTCTACGGTGCATACTATTATAGCGGATACTCCCCAAGTATTTTGTGATATGATAATTGATCAGTACGAGTTGATACAAGTATAACATCCGTGGCATGCCGAGGATGTTTCTACCTTTATCGACAAGTGTTGACAAATTATCATATCACAAGACACTAGGTGGTATTCCTTTTATCATTCTTTGTCAGTAGGTATAATTAAGATGATTATTAACAGAAAGTAAATGAAAAATTAACATTTGCAATTTTTGGTTAAGAGGTATGACGTCATAACAGGTGCGATAATGTTATGACGTCATGTTCCTAACTTCCAGTTGTAAGGGGGACTAACTAAAAACAGTCTGTAGACCAATCAAGATAATAAGAAGTGATATCTCCAGAGGAGATATTGTAGGATACCACACATTATTACATATCTCCTGCAATAGCCTCTAATGGATGGTAAAATGGTATATAATGGTATAAAGTGGCCAAACCGTTTTAAACTTAAAAGTACTGCGTTTACAACCCACTCAATAGAGAACTCCATTCACCAATTGCGACTGTTGAATTGTATACGTTCTTATCAGTATGACCATACATTTTTTTATTAATATATTGACTGTTCGAATAATTATTATAGATTTCGGCTTTTATTATTTTTCTAATTATTAATTGTGTACCACGCGTGTTCGGGAATGTTCTCGATATCATACTTGTTTAAAAACAATGCATGAAGTTGGAGCCGTTGGCAACATAATGCTGTGAATGAATTCCCGTAATCGTGCTGATCAATCGCTGTACGTGCATGCGGTACATCCTACTAAATCTCTAACAGCATGTTTAACACTTTCATATTACCCTAAATATGCTGTACCATAATTATGGGTAATAAATAACATTGCCATCGAGTCGTTAGCTTCAGTTTGCTTTCAATAGTAAAAATTAATATATTGATTTACAAGTGTGTACTTTTCCCATGGCCTGGATTCGGCGAACCGTTGACCGCAATCCCGAAACACGAGTCTGTATGTCTTTGTATATAAATGAGCAGGTGCTTAAATGTACAAGGTCAGATTTACAGAATGACGTCTTTCAAATGTATAGACGGCACAGTAAACACCAGATACTGTTTGTTTGTTTGTTTGTTTAACGACTCCACTGCGGCTATTGAATGTCAAATCCCATTCAAACCCATGCATCTTAGTTACATTGAGGTAACGATAAAGGTTGTCTGTTTAACGACACCACTGAAACACATTGATTATTAACCAAGCTGAAATATTATATTAATGTGATAAATGAGCAACATAATACGATGTGTGCTTTTTATCTCTTCATACCTCATCGTCAGTTTCAGGAAATGAGAGAAACGTGACGTCATTGATAATCAACAGTGACCGTTTGGGTGGATTTCAAGGATGCAACAGTCTACATGTATACATGCGTAAACGATGTGCGCACGAATAATTGTAACCAACGTCTTTAACCTGTCCCTTGATGGCTGGATATCATACACATGTAGATTGGTATTATAATACTATGTTATCACAGAACCGTCACCCTGCGTGCTCACCACTCGCCTTCCATATGTAGCTTCCATCGACACCCCTCCCTATTCCACAGCAGTCCCATACTTACCCATTGTCAGTCCTCATCACCCCCCCCCCTTCCACCTGTAGCTTTCCTTCATCACCCACCTACAACTCCCCCCCCCACCCCACTTTCCGTCCCTCTTCAACGTCTTGCATGTACAACTCACCTGATAATACCAATCATCAATCTGTAGGCTCCATTTTTGCGCACCACTCTGTGGAGAGCTGTTTCTCCATCGGCATCAGTGGCATCGACATCGACTTTGCAGCCGATCATGTAGATCATGGAGACGCCCTTGGAGTCCGAGAATCGCTTGTAGTGGCGCACGATGTGGTGGATGAACGTCTCGCCCGAGATGCAGTCGCGCATGTTGATGTCCATGCCACACTTGCAGAAGTGGCACAGCTCCCTGGCCACGTCGTCCAGCCCGTCCGTCTCTATCGCCTTGTACAGCGCACACTTGTCCATCATAACAGCTGGTGATTGGATTCTAACTTTGTCTGCAATCATATGTCAAGTGTGGATCCAATAGAATAGATAAAAAAAGAGTTTGTCAGAGGTTGTGCCCATGACAGGTGTGCTTGAACAGTTTTCTGATGGAAGCACATCAAAAAATGACCCAATCCAACCCAACCGTAACGACACCACTGGAACACATTTAGCGTTTACTGGATGTCAAACGCACATCTATATATTGACAGTCTTGGCAACAGAGGAAACCATCTGTCATCACATACGTAGGTTACTCTTACCGAATAGCTACAAGTGGATTCTCGTATGCACAATTACCCACATACAGGATAGCACACACCATGACCTTTGATGCACCAGTTGTTGATCACTAGATGCAACGGGAAATAACCCAACTGGTCCACTGACGAGAATCTATCCTTCGACCTATCAAACCGCAGGTGGACTGGATCCAGTATAAAAGTAGTTTGAATAGCTAAAGTTTGAAGCTGATACAGATAATAAGTTTCCAAAAAAATAAAAAATAAAAAAAGTTTCAAATAGCAAACACATTTTTCATACTTCCAATATTGAAAATGATATCGTTATTTTAAAGTAAAAGTAATTACTCAAGTTAATGCCTGCAATGATATGCCAAGCGTGGATCCAATAGTTTGAATAGAAGCGGATAACGATGGTAAGAGCGAATAAAGATAGTAAGTTTCAAATAGCAGAATATATATTATGCTTCTTTAATATTCTAAAAGCAATTTGAAAAGGAAATCGCTATTGTAAAGTCAAAGTAATTTGTAAGTTAAGCAACAAACACATGTTTCACAGATAGAGTGTTTGATTCGCCCAAATACAAAGGGATAATATATACAGTGTCTCGCCTTCATGTTAAATACTACGACCATTTCGTAAGCGATGTCACACAGCGTTCAAACACCATCGCAGCTGTGAGCAGCCGCATTACTATACTTCAACGTGTGATCGCTCGCGCACACTCTTATAAAGAGATTTTTTATTTTGTTTATACTTGTAATTTATACTTGTTGTTTATACTTGCAAAAAAGTAAGCAATAAGTTGTTTTCGACTGCAAACAACGATGACAATTTTTTAAATATCAAATGGGTTTATGACATTGGTATTATCACATGTGATGTAAAGGTATATTTATATCATACTTTTCCCCGTAAGTAGCAGTGCGTGAAGTAACAGGTGTGAGGTGGCAGTTTGTTGACAAGCACGCAAGCGTAAGGTATTGAAAGTTTGATTACATTTCCAATATCTCTGAAGCCATAATGCAAATAACAAGAAAATAACAACATTCTTTCCATATATTTTTGCGTGTGTATTCCTACTATAACAAGTGGAAACGAATGTGTATACTTGTACCAATACCTTTACGGTGCTACTTCAACGACCTGGAAACTGTAACCTTGCATACGTCACAAACAAACTGATGCATTTTGCATACTTTGTCATTTATTTATTTATTAATTAATTAATTGCAGAGTGTGAATAATAAATAGATGATCACATCCACATGCGTGCCATACGATATTTAAAAACATCGTTTGGGAATTGAATTATTCCCAAACTCGTTTCATAAATATCGTAGAGCACACAAGATCGTGAAATAATCTATATTTATTACCCATACGTGAGAGAGATTGCAGTTTGTCACATTGTAGGATACCATTATGACGTCATGATTTTGCATATTCAACATTGTGTGACGTTACGCTCCGCCTATAACAGGAAATTAACATAAACGGTGTTTCTGTATGCTAATTTCCACTGTATAACTTTTTTGGGGAAATGTAGGATGCTGTAATAAATAAAATACTATACTCGTTCCCGCAATATAATGTATACATTTTGTATTTACAACTCGTGTTTTCAATCGCACATTAACTCGTTTTCGCTCGTGATGTACAACTGAAAACACACTCTTTCTAAATAAATGGTATTTGAAGGCAACACGTTTATTATTCTAAATTAATCAGAACTTTAATGTGAATATTATTTTGCAAACCGGATTTTAATGAGGTTCTTTATGTTTGTAGCTATGATTTTTTATAATGGATGCTGTAGATCAAACAAAACCTGTGTAACTGAACAAAATTAATTAGCCATTGCTACCAGAATTTACTTCAATATAAATACACGTGACACATTGTTATGGAAACGTTAGATATGATATATTGACTAAGACACACATCGCGTTACCTACATATACTTATCGAACGACCTCTATCTACGTTTACACTGCTATAATATTAAATAAACACAGACAGACTGCCAGACATGTACATAGACAGACAGGCAGGTATAAAGACAGGCAGAAGGGCGGGCGTTCACGCAGGCTGGCGAGCAGGTGGGCGGGGTGGGGTGGGGGAGGGGTGGTCCAGGAAGAGTAGCACTAACATACATACAGATAGATAAATCTGCCAACGTTTAACTAAAATAGTGAATGCAATACGTTTGGCTTTGTCCATCACATTGTTTACAGGAATGTCCTATTTACATGTTTAAAGAGCTAACATACTGTTGGTATATAAACTATTACAACAACCGTGAAACCAGAGAAGCAATGTCATTAGTCTCGACATAACCTAGATCTGTTGAACGTGACTAATAAACTAGTATATTAAAAATACTTTGAATTATAATACTCAACAGAACAGTATGTATTTACCTGAGAGTTTCCCCCACCTATTTCACATTGTTGATTTCTCCCTGCGTAGAGTACTGGAAGTAGGTCGAATTCAACACCTCGTCGAAAACATTATCACAAAACACATTTATTAAATCTCCGATAGAATTACACAGACTGGCGTGACACAGGTCAGTGTAGATCTATTTGAGTTATTTCACCTCTCAGGCTCTGTGAGTACTGTCAGTTCGCTGTCGGTTCGCTGTGAGGTTCACTAAACGTTATTATGACCACTCGTTTTACATTTCTTTATACCGAGCCGGAGTTTGCCGATCACATTCTGTCGATATCCGTTTTCTACCCGTAACATTGCCGCACGGTAAACATTTCCGGATGTGCGCTATGGATCGATTATAGTGCGTATCAACATTCGTGTTGTAAATAAGCAGTGTATTGGTTAGTCGGTCGGTACATGGTCCAATTATCACAAATGGTCGAATTCATTGACTTGCGTTTAAGAGTCTGGGGCGCAGGGTATAAAGGGTGGCCTAGTATGTATGTTATTGTGTGCGTAATATGTGATTGCATGTGAAATATTTTGTGATTTATGAAGATGCGGATTACTCGGTGTCTCGCCAGGACTGTAGAGTAAGATAACTTGGAACAGACTATGTTATTATACGGCTCACATGAATAGGCCCTACATGTGACCACGCGGTGTTGAGTCAATGATAAATATAGCTGAATACACACTTATTACTTGCTTGCATCATATTTCAAACGTAAAATATATCCCGTTCCTCAATTTCAGTACAGTTTAAGACGTTTTAAAGTGCATGCGTAAATCTATGACAACCACCGCCAGTTGCGTATGAATGTGAGGGTGGGTAGGGGTGGGGCGTAGTGCGAAATCCGACTCTGCTAACATGGTAGCCTAGGAAATAAGAAGCCATAAAATGCATATTTCCGACATTTTGCATACTCTGACATAGCTCAGATTGGGAGTCTATAGAGCGGGGATAAGTGGCCCCACCTTCAGAAAATTTATTACATTTTTAAAACATATTTTCAAATAGACTACGGTTGGGGATGGTCATGTATGCATTTTAGAACATACCTAGGGATAATATAATAGCAAGTGTAACTTTTTGAAGGCAACAGTGTTCTTTCAAGATGATGTAACCAATTGATTCGTACTTGTGACACCCAAGGCACTGTTTCACTTTTTTAGTGCACGCTTATATTGCCATAAAACACGTATAAAGTCATATCTAATTCAATATCGCTCAGAGCACGCTGAATTTGACTTGAGAAATGGAGAAATGCCCCAAGTAAACATAGAGATCGTGTTAATGATATAAATGAAATCAATTGGCCATATTGAAAATAGACTACTCTAAATTATGTTCATCTGTCATGGTCAAAGAATTCGTTTTTAGTGCTAGTAGACGCAAGCAAATACAATATGTTATTTTTGCAAACATGTACAGCTGAAAATTGTAAATACTATCATAGCAAATGACACAATTCGCAAGCATAGAAATAATTATACTATGAGTCATTAAGAGAAATTCTGTGATGTTTGTGATCAGCAAGTGGTCATGAAAGATGTTGCCTCACTTGAATATTGTTCTTCCTTTTTTGATATCTAATGTAGTTTATCCAAATAGTATTTTAATTTATAGATTTTATAGCATTCATTGCGCAATTGATAAAAACGTGTCTATACGTGACGCGACACACAACACTGTTAGTAACACCTGTGTGTATCTGAGCAATGCCAGTTAGACTACTCTCTTCAAATTAGAGCGTGCGTCTGAGGTCCGATAGGTCGACGGATCGATCCCCCACAGTGGAACTTTTGGGTTATTCCCGGTTCCAACCAGTGATCCACAACAGGTTCATCAAAGGCCGTGGTGTGTGCTATCCTGTACGTGGGAAAGTGAACATAAAAAATCTCTTGCTGTTATTCGAAGAAGGGTAGCCTATGTGGCGGCAACGGATTTCCTCTGTGACCAAGTTTGACATCCACTTTAATAACTGCTGATTAATAATTAATGTGTTCCAATGGTGTCGACTCGTTAAAAACAAACTTTGTCTTTTGCTTCCTACTGAAATTTATCATAATATATGTAGTATTTCAATCTATGTATTTTATAGAACACGTATCTATGGGTGACGTGATGCACAACAGTGTTGGTAACAACATGATACACAACGTTGTTACGAACAGACTGAGTATTGTGTATCACGTCACGTTACTTGTCTAATCGCACTATTGTCCATGCACACGTTACTTTGCCTTGTCTTTGTCACATACTATATAGTATTTATAATGCATTGTTTTATGTCGATTGTTAAAGAGTCCTCTCTGGTCTGCAGCTTCCTATAAAGAGAGTATAAATCATATAGGGTGGAAAATACCTAAATTAATAATAAAGTTCCGCGTCATAGTCCTTGGTACACCCAACTTTTAATAGCGCACTAATGCTGTCTAGCCTGAGATTCGTAATAATTATATGTAACTGGCTTTTTAAATTATTTTAATTCAGTTTTGCATGTAATTTTATTTCATCTGGTCCACATTAGCAAGTACAGTCTTGCTTGAAACATGTATGGGGTACGTGCTAAAATTAGGCGGTGATCTTTTACGAAAACGTGGGTTCCCATATAAACATCCGATTAATTGTATGTGTGACGTGTTGTGGTAGTTGTATTTATTATGCAGATATTCATTGATACATAATTTATAGCAGTTGTAAGCGCATAATGTTAACATCGTCGGCTATGGGATTTTAGTAAGTTGGTATATAATGCACCGTATAAATTAGTTGACCTGATATACACAGCACACCTGCCTGCCCACCTGTCTACCTGCCTGCATGTATACTAGCCAGCTTGTCGGGCCGACATCCTGCCTGTATGACTGTCTATATTAATAAATGCCTGTATGCCTATCTGTAGGTGTACACATGTATCAGCCTATATCCATGTACGGTTTTTTTTTAAACAATATTTATTTATTGAGGATTGACCAACAGGCAATGCCTATATTAAGGTCTCTCCCCATGTACGGTTCTACATAGACAGAACGTATTGTTTGTATAAGGTAGAGTGGAAACTCGATGCCGCCACATGGGACATTAATTTTTATGTTCACTTTTCTGCAGATAGGATTGAATAAGACACGACCTTTATTATACAATTGGTAGACCGCAGATCGGTGTATAATGGTCGTATACGTTCCCATTGAGCCTTACGGTGCACTCACTCCGTGTGTGAGCCGTATTAAACATCTAACACCGTGATAAGACTACGCACCTTGTACTAGTATTTACCAATCTTGAACCCGGTTACTTAAAGGGGGAAGGTCATAGTTTGATCGTTGTAGAAATGACGTATCCCGCCAAATATATTTATTGATTGTTATGTTGGAATATATATAATGTATACCTTAAGCTAATAGCACACAAAGTATTACAATAAAATAATGTCAGATAGTAGTACAAAATAAGGGAAACCCTTTTCTGTCTAGTGAACGGAAAATACTATTAGACGCTCAATTAATGAACACAACTACTACTTGTTTTATTGATGTATTTTTAACCATGTCTGGCGAAAAATTGTATTATTTATCAGTGAGAAAATTATGATACATGTTTCCACCGTTATGTTTACTTTTATCATCCATTAGAGGCTTCTGCAGGAGATATCGTTGATCTAAGAATTTGTGATTATCTTCTAAGATTTCTCCACCGGAGATATCATTTCTTCTAATCTTGATTTGTCTACAGACTGTTTTTCAAGCTCGTCACCAAGCAACCTGACAGTTCTAAACAAAGTCATGACGTCATAACGTTGTCGCTACTGTTACGATTTCATTCCTTTAAATTAAACATTCCCATTTAATTTCTGTTAATAATCATTCTAATTAGATAATTATCATGATAATGAATGATGAAAAGAATAGCCCCCACCCCCATCGTATCTTGTGATATCATAATTCATCAGCACTCGTTGCTAAATTTATAAAAATCCTCGGCAAGCCTCGGAATTTATAAGTTTATCAACCCCTAGTAATAAATTATGATATCACAGGACACTTGAGAAGACCTCTATTTCACACCGAGGGTGCTCTACAAAGCTGGGTTTGACACTTGGTAGTATTCTAGCTCTATTTCACTGCGAGGGTGCTCTACTAACCTGGGTTTGACACTTGGTAGTATTCTAGCTCTATTTCACTGCGAGGGTGCTCTATTAACCTGGGTTTGACACTTGGTAGTATTCTAGCTCTATTTCACTGCGAGGGTGCTCTACAAAGCTGGGTTTGACACTTGGTAGTATTCTAGCTCTATTTCACTGCGAGGGTGCTCTACAAAGCTGGGTTTGACACTTGGT
>JAULBR010090635.1:0-12398 GCA_032355825.1 Melanodrymia aurantiaca
AATTGAAAAATAACATTAAATGTTATGATTATGGCAACATGAATTGAAAAATAACATTAAATGTTATAATCATGGCACTATGAATTGGAAAATAACATTAAATGTTATGATTATGGCAACATGAATTGAAAAATAACATTAAATGTTATGATTATGGCAACATGAATTGAAAAATAACATTAAATGTTATAATCATGGCAATATGAATTGGAAGATGAGGTATCTGAGTGTAATGGTTATTCTTACGTTCTGTGTGTTGGTGATGGTGAAGTCCCGGATGGTCACGCTGGGGTCAGACTTTATTTCAGCAGTTGTCTCCACGAGGAATGGACCATAGTTGCTTCCACACGTGTCCAGCGTCCAATACTGTTCACAGGACTTTGAATTAGAACATAGCACTCCAGTAAATGTAGGCCTAGTATACACTCTACACAACTCAAACAGCATTGACATTTTTAGTTCGGATTATAATGACCAGAAGTATGCAATATCCAAAAGTAATGCATATCTGCAGAACGCACAGAACTGTGACGAAATGAGGTGTTAGCAAATAGTGAGCATATCCTGCCCCACTGGTAACATCCATCGTAAGTACAAAGAGAGTATATCATGAATGTTTGATGGAGACAGGTCCACCCCAACCAAGAGTTACAAGAGATACAAGCGTTACAAACCAGCTGTACATCGGTGATGAAAGTTTAACTCTTTTAATCAGGCACACGTGATTGGGTATTTATCTCACATATCTAAGCATTGTTATTACATGTACTTATAATTGTGGAAATAAACTATCTAAGAACTGTCTCTAAATACTTTATCGAAACGTGCATAATTATCACACCTCAAATCGTGGTTCTATCTATTACACAAGTAAGAAATACAGTCTGTGTAACAGCTATGATTATTATAAGTAATTGACTTGGTTCTAGTTCTTTACACTTACATCATCCTTCTCGTCAGTATCATTCAGCATCACTACACAGGATGAGTGGTGATCGTAGATCAGCCTCCAGAAGTCGGTCACGGTGTTGGGTAAAGGCATCTGAGTGACAATGTATGCATCCTTCTTCTGGTAGCTCTACAATACAAGTTTACTCAGAGTTATGCAAAACAAGTGTACCCAGTTAGCCAATTACAGTCAAGTATACTCAGCGTGCGTTATGCAAAACAAGACGTGTACCCAGTTAGACAAAACAAGAATACTCAAAGTTATGCTATACAAGTGAACTCAGGGTTATACAGTATAAGTATACTCACTTAGTCAACTATATACTAGTATACTCCGAGTTATGCAATGCAAGTACACTCAGTCAGCAAATACAAGCATACTCAGATTATTGATTAAAAACGTTGCTGACTTTTCATTATCTTCTACAAATTGAATTCAATTCGGGCTAATATTCTATACATATCAATAGATTTCAATATTTAAAGGAAGTAGACCTAGATTACATATATCTTTATATATTTCACAATTCCTTTGATATTTTAAATACAGGTACATATTAACAGTGTCGTTTTATGCATAGATGGCGCACCTACACGTGCTGTTGACTGCCCTTCATCCTCCTAGCAATAACAGTTTGTTTGCACAATATGTCTGGTAGACACAAAAGAAGTACGGCCATTTACTTTTCGTGCATTAACAAATATCGTGTTCTAGTTTAAGTTATCATATTATCATAGTTGTGTTTGTAACAAGTCGAAAGAAGATCTATGAATATCATATGCGTAGTAATCACTGTGTATTGCATAGAAACTGTATCTGTGTAATACGTACGTTAATGTATACAGCATTGATATAGTCATTGCATCCCTCAGCATGGGTGTTCAGGTATGGACGGCATCGATTGGCTGAAACAATCAATCAATATATGGGTAACATAACATATTATATTATTTTGTGAACTATGGGTTAGAAGCCCTGTAACGTTTAGTTGTGGCATTACTGATGAGAACAAGGACTACAGGTCCCACAGAATGCTACCACACATGAAACATGTAGAGATAATTTCAATGCTAAGGCCAAGAAAATTAATATTGTATATTCAGTCCACGGCACATTAATTTCTAACACCCAACCTCCTACCCACTACACCCCACATCCGAAATTCTCCTGGTTTTAGGAGAAAAAGAATCTACAGAGCATTGATCATTCTTCGAATTTTAGTTGCGCTCCGGTTTATATAATTTGACACTTTCAAATGATGGGAAACAGATAGGTTCCTTTCTTGGCCTAATATCCTCTTTAAGATACCACAAGATACAAATAATGTAAACAAATGATAACGTCAATAGAAAATGATGTAGTTATTAACATTGTTTCAGTTGTTTCCCTCAGTAAACCCGGGTTTTTTTTTATTCTAACCAGTGGTCTATGACTGGTATATAAAAGGGTTTGGTGTTTGCTAGCCTGCCTGTAGGGCAGTGCATATAAAAGATCCACAGCTGTTAATCGGCAAGAATTGTCAATGCGGCAACAATAGTTTGCTTCTCAGACCATGGGTTGAAATAACTGTTTGTTTGACATCCAATAGCCGCTGATTGTTAATCTACTTTCTGCAGTGTTAAGTATCGTTTTACATTCATTCAGCTGAGCAAGTCTGACATTACACGCGTTCTGCACCATCACGATTAGCAAAGACCATCAGGTTCTAAATGAGCATTCTTGCCCACTGTGAATGGGCAGGACAATGACGTATTTGAATGGGCAGGACAATGATGTATTTACAAACTGCAGCACCGAGTGCAGCTGCAAATAGCGCCATTCATCATTCCTGTCTTTAGAGCCATTAAGAAAACATGTAACCAAGAAATCAATGTCCAGCTCTTTAAATTAAGTGCAGAAATCAAGAAAGAAGACAGCTTAACGTGGCCAGCCAGGATCGTTATTGGTGACAACCACAATCTTTCCATTAACCCTCGCTGATTGCAGAAATCAAACAAATACGTTTATTTGTCAAAGGTTATTAATGTTAAATTTGAAGAAGTCCGCTCACCTGGGATAATGTTCTTACACCTATTCTTAAATATATTCTCTGGTCGCAATGCTGAAGTTGAATCATCTCTCTCGATGGTTGAAGAAAGAAGTTTTAATATCTGTATCACAGAAAGAAAGAAAATTTGATTGTGATCATGGTACAAATGATAAAATTACAATTATAAAGCAGTTACTTGTTTAAGACGAATGTTAAATCGCCTAAACGTTAATAATCCCATTATTATCAAACACAATATCAAACTAAAACCAGAATGAATTTTGCCTTGGACATGTTTACATATCCATACGCGATGTATTCTCAAGGCCAAAGAAAAGAGTGAAAACAGTCAAGGTGAAACAAAATATTGTTATAAGAAAAAACTGGGAAAGAAATAATGTATTGAATTGGACTGTTGTATCTGGCATTTATTGAATTATAATGAGGACAACTGTTTTGTATTTGACCAATTGCTTATGTTAGTATTGGTTTTATACTTGCAAATAACCACTTTACTGTCTCCACTCCGCAACGCCAGTAAAATTCAGTTTGCAACAGTAGCTCAAACTAACAATAACGTCGGCAATTTGTCAAGTACTGTACACCACAGCTATCCCCTAAATAATACGTTAAATTGTATGGCAAAAGTTGGTGACAAATTGTATCTCTGCATAAAAACGACTTCAAGAGATGTATCTATAAAGCAAGTGTTGAAATGTTCATGGAACAGTGGGTCGCCCTGGCAACGTCTCACGTGCAATCAAGTAACGTGAATACATTAATATTAGAATAGCCGTGACGTCTGTATCACACATTATCTTAGTGAGTGATTCTAGATAATGTATTTGTGGTTATGTTGACTCCATTAGATACATAATACCGTTTTCTGTAATTACTTTCCTATGATGAACATTTCCCTTTGACGTCAAATAGCAGGAAGCTAGACGCTTTAGAGAACCATCCAAACAGGAAACAATATCTCATTGCTGCAATCCACCGTCCATTGTTTTAATATCATTACCTCACAGGAGACATATCATTTAGAATTGGTGTGTAAAACTCAGCATGAAGCAGTTGTCAAATAAAGCTATGTCGACTTGGAGCCATCATGTCGATGACTGCAAACACAGTAGGGAAGTTTAATGCATCTGCGCAAATAGTAATGGATCTGCGCAAAGAGTAATGCATATGCGCTGACTGACCACTTTAGTTCGACATTATAACACATTGCCTGATTATATAACAATCTAAATATTAGGGTAATAAAATGTGAGTACAGACACATTAGCATCGATTTTTAATATTTCATCTCCGGAATGGGATTGGGCGTCTCCTAATGACAATGAGACAACAGTTACCGTTATTGCAGATACTGCAAACTGAGACACAGTGAGCCAGAATAGAGTTGACACGTTTGACGCCAAAGTGTCTGATTGGGGGTCTTTAATAGAAATCTGCCACATACGTCCTGCTCTATTGTTTAGTGTACACCTACCTCAAACTGTTCCTCTAGCTTCGACTTGCCTATTTCACTGTCAAACTGACACATCTCCTTGTATGCCTCTGGGTAGTTGTGGGTGGAAATTGGTGTCTCTCCACAGATAAGAGCTTCGAGTAAACAGTCATAGACAAATATGTACTGTTCCTGCAATCATCAACACATCAGTAAATTAGCATCAGAAAGATAGGCATGCTTATATTTATTTACTCAATCTATTTAAAAATATTTAAATAAAATTGTGTATGACACAATCGATAATGGGCAAACATGATTCGTTGATGTATATATATTACTATATAACATCAGTTTTTCAAATGCCGTGGTATGTATTGCCGTGTGTTTCAGAACCAGATTCCTTGCTTGTAATATTACTAATAGAAACCAGTAACAAACTATCCATTGACCACGTCTCAAAATGAATGTATTTCATTCAACAGCCGATGATTGCTCTACCGATGCCGTTAAACAAATGAACTTTATTTGTAATTGCTGTGACAATTCTCAATCCTGAACCATCTCCATGAAAGATAAAATGTGCAAGTTTGTCTTTGTCCATCATAAAATCAATATATCGACACGAATCGTTTCTTCTAACTCAACTGAAACCAATTATATCCATTTCAGCCAAATGGCCAAAACACTTTTAAAACAGTTTTGACAAATTGCGTCTTTATCGTTTCGACATATTTAATAGACTCAAGAACCATGATGAATAGTTTTTCTATAACACATTTCTTTATTAAAGTATCTTGTCTGATAATCTTACCAGTGTTTGAACCATGTTTACTCTCTGCGTTCTCATCAGCTGAACAAAATTGTGTACGTCAATCATTCCCTCAGATTTGGCCTTTTCCAGCTGGGTGTCTATTGAAATATAGGTACCCGTTCTCCCTACTCCAGCACTGTAAAGACAAACAGTTCCCACGGGTCATGTATGGAACACAAATGATCATAACATTAGCATAGTATTTAAGTATAACTGAATATAATCTTGCAACACATTAACAGTGTAATAGGTATGTTGCTTGATCGTTCAGCCCATGTGACACACATGGCCTGTACTGGCAGTAGTTGGTGCCTATACAAAGAATATTTGGACACTTACGTATTATACTAACGCAATATATAGACAACATAAAACATGCCGTCTGGGTGTTTTCTTTATTTACCCGGCATAGCATGTTAAACGTGTTGAGGGATTCCATGAGATTCCAGATATGTACAGCAACAGACACCATCAGTTATCGAGTTGACCTACCATACAGAAATAAACACAATCGACCATACCCGCTACGCTAAGAAAGGTTTTATTTTTCATCTGATTGGACAGTTTGAAATATTTAGATTTTGAAGGACAAATATTTACTAGCTAAGCTAAAGTTTAAGAGGAATACCACAAGGAAAGCGCAAACGCGTTAACAATATCAACAATAAAGTAAAATAATTATTAAACAATAATATTATGTCCATACGTGAGTCGGCCCCGTGCTTTTAAACAATTTAAAGTCTAGACTTTAGACTTTAAATTGTTTATAAGCACGAGGCCATGTGATTTGTTTTACAACGCCATGACAGTATGCTCAAATATACTACTGTTTACAGAGTTTGTTCGCGAAAGACGTATCATTTCCTGCACCGTCGGTGGCTTCCGTTTTAAACTGGAAACTCTGGCTAGTAGAAGAAGTATTTGGATAACCAGAATCAGGTTTGATTGACAGATATTGATTATTTACGCAAGAACATTTCAAAATGTAATAATTAATTAATAAAAGGCTCTATTACCAGAAACTTGGTTGTAATATAGCGTTAGGTTACGTTTGCTATTGTTGGGATCCGTCTTGAAATCGAACCAGCGATCCTTTCTTTCTTAAGTTCTTATTTGCGTTTTACTTTAGTGAACAATGTTAAATTATCAACGCTATGCATACTAATGTCACGAAGGACATTCATATCTGCCGACTGCAAATCATATAGCCGAGACATTACACAAATGCTATGTTAATTGCTTTTTACAGATTCTACACGGTTTCTTGTCCCTTTTTAAGCATTTAGCAAAAATGTCAATAACTGACAACCCAAAGTATTTCAATTATGCCGGTGAGATTTCTTTTGTCGTTTGAATTGAATTAAATTTAACGATTATCGGGACTTGAGTGATAACAAATTAAAACGAAGGACCAAATCAGCGGCATGCAATCTTCTGACCCCGTAGTGTCACTTTTTACAGACCAGACCAATCAATAACTAGCTGAGAAGCAATGTCAAGAAGAAATCGTTTGAATTTCTTGCATTTCCTTTCATGAGAGCTCAACTCCAGAACTGGGTAACAAAGCTATGTAAAGCCGTATGGCTGTTCAGTAAAATAGAGATATGTATATTCGTATTCAATATCTGTGAATTGTCAGTTTGTACGAGTGTGGAATGTGATACTTTAAAGCGGAAAACATGTTACAATATAATTTGGTGCACACAATATACGGTGGCATCCGTCTTAAACGGCAATCTAACTTTAACCTGCTACAGAATTTGGTGTAGCCCACCAGTGGCGGCCACACATAAAACATGCATTTATATTCCGTATGTCTAAGTAAAGATGAGGTACAACCAAATATAATGTAATGAATGTATTATTCTGGACATCATAGCTGTAGAAAACCATCACCTGTGTGTGACAAGTGGCCAGACATAGAATCGTGCGCGCCTATAGAAACATCACAGAATGCCTTGGTAACGCAATTTGCATCGACCAGCCATTTGAAACTGCACAGACTGAGATGTCAAATAAAATCAAACAATTTCGACAATGTTTGGAAATAATTTCACGCCCATTTGATTTCGACCACTTCTAAATGTTTTGAGCGCGACATGGAATCTAATTTAGTATCTGACTATGGTTTAAAGATCATGGTAATTCTGAGATTGGAAAAAAGACTTGAAGTGATTGGGGTACAATTAACAACGTGAGTGAAGCTAACTCGACACTTCTCGTTGAACAAACACAGCAATTTACATCATTTAGAAAAAACTGGTTCGCTAAATTAAGCAAGATCATTACGAGTTTTTAGTTACGTTTGATAATATAATCTTCTACTGCAGGTATTTAGGACATTTACACGTTTGGTAATATAATCTTCTACTGGTATTTAGGACATTTACACGTTTGGTAATATAATCTTATACTGGTATTTAGGACATTTACACGTTTGGTAATATAGTCTTCTACTGGTATTTAGGACATTTACACGTTTGGTAATATAATCTTCTACTGGTATTCCATTTACACCTTTGATAATATAATCTTCTACTGGTATTTAGGACATTTACACGTTTGGTAATACTCTTCTACTGGTATTTAGGACATTTACACGTTTGGTAATACTCTTCTACTGGTATTTAGGACATTTACACGTTTGGCAGTTTCGTTATTGGTCTTTTTTAACGGGCATACTATTTAAAATGAGCACATGAAAACAACACACATTAAAACTGGGGCTGGATATTAGGAGACACTTTATTGCAAAGTGATTGCAAGTCAGTCACAACAACAGTACTCAATCAATATGTTTCACTTTGGGTTAACCAAAAGACAATTTCATTATGTCGCATAAAAAAATTCACAATTTTATATAAAATAGTGCCCAAGGTATATTTAAAAAATACTTGATAGAATGCACTCATTCACTATCGAGTCGACCTGGAAGATACAGCCGTGTAAATGATCTACACGTATGTAATAATAAAGTTTGCCCATGCATTTTGTCCCTGCTGAAATTAATTATATCTGAAGAATGTAGCAAACTTGTCTATTTTTTCTTCTATTATCCATATTGCACCGCCAGGGACAGAGGAAGCCGATTAATAACTATACTCGTGTGGGTGTAAATAACGCACGATGTAATAGCCGAGTTATAAATAACAACCCCAGTGATAACACCCCGCAGACAGATGTGAGATTCAGCATTACTCACATTCAGAAGAGAGCATGAATACACCATATGACAACCCAAATCAATTACTAGCCCGTCTCCAGGCCTGATATATAGCCAGGCATGTAATGGAGGATGCTTATTCTCAGAAAGTGAAACATAATCAGCGTGATCCTGTGTCAGACTGGATATTGTCTTCATATGGACGTGGCGGGCCACGCCAAGAGAAACATGAGTTTGGGAGTAATCAGTTGGGGAGAAAATGAAGACGTCTCCCCAGAACTGAAATGAAATCTTTAAATTCATACGCCAATTCTGCGCTACTGGGACGTCTATCACCAGCGAACTGTCAGTGTTCGTGTACATCATGTTTAGCAATCCATGTTGAAGCCCAAGATAATACAACAAGACTGCATAATCTTCGTGCTGATCGTGTGTTTGCTTAAAGCGAGATCCATCATGGACACAGATTGGTTTAAATCATGTAAAATGTCACTGGACTGTTTTTAATGTGTAATGCCAGCCCAGGCTAATTGTCAGATAGCGAAAGGATTGTTCTCGTTTGATCACTGCAAGGAAGTAAGGCGGGGTACAAACTGGCTGATTTATTTTTACTCAACACGCTTAAACTGCATCAGGTCATAGTCAATGTTTTAATATTCCTATTACATAATGTATTTCTTTTTCGCTTACACCCTTCACGACAATTCATATGTTATGTTTGTTATATTTCACTGCAAATAGCACCAACAGATTGTATTTGTCTATTATAGTCTCTCTGTATAAACACGGCGATATGATAAATAACCAGACCCAGTTTGAAAGGAGGACATAAAACTGTAAAACACATATCGAATGGGGCAAACGCAACCAATCAGAGCATTTTAAATATATTCTGAAAAGAATACATACTGTATATAATATATTAAATTAATATACATGTAATACTAGTATGTTATTCGGCCAGACATTACTCGCTTGTTCACATTAAGCAGAGCAAGCAACATGATGGGCGAAGTTCAAACAATGATTTTAATGGCAAATTGGTATAAAATTGTACCAAGTTCATGAGAAAAGTTAATAATAATAATAAAGTGGGCGCGAATTTAGAGTTAGCATATTTTGATTGGAAATAATGAACACGATCACATGAATGTCACATTTTATTGCGACCAATCAGTTATATTATGGACAGCTGAAACTGCACATACACCAAGATGCACACATTGATCAAAGCGGACATTCAATTATAGCGATGATTGAATATATTGCCCTTGCCCTGTTTCACTAGGTTCTAGAAATCTGTCTCTGTGCCGTGAACAAGTGATAATAAGGAAACCCGATGCTAATGGATTTAATTACACTGCGTACAAATTGTGGTCACACTCGAGATTACTTGTGTTAATAACGGTCATGCAGAGTATGAAATAATCAAATACATGCATATTATATAGATCAACGAATTGATTCACATCGTTAATAAATTATTTACAGGCAGTACATTAGCACGCTCTCATCTTTTTGATCACTTATTAATATGCAGAAATGATAATACATATCCCAAAATATATACCCTTAAAGTATAGTTTTTAATTAAATTATAAGGATACTTTAGTATTTATTTCTTTTGGTAATTGAGTTAATGGCCCATTCCACGTTACGTGTGTTACAAATTTTCAGAATAATTTTTTACAGAACAATTGTTCCCGAGAGATAACTCTTTCCTAAATTTTTATAACTATGATGGTAATTAATACCATCATAGTTATAAACATTTAGGAAAGAGTTATCTCTCAGGAATAATAGTTCTGTAAACATATATTCTGAATTGTAACACACGTAACGTGGAATGGGCCTAATACACCAACCCAGTAGTTATTATCCGCATGAATAAAATGAGTTTCAATGACCTATGACACAACATGCATATCTCACGCTATCTATTACCTGCAATGAACTATGACCGTTCCGTTGTCCAAGTTGTCATAAGCCCGGATCTTCTGTCTGAACAGCAGTAATGAGTGACCAAACTTTGGAACCCCATGGTCAGGCCACGTGGTGTAGTGGAACTGTTTTACATATTTTGATTGTTCTTTCTGCAATAAAACACGCACGTGTCAGTCACTCGTTTATAGCCGTCTCGGGTTTATTTCATCAATGTGATCGAAACACAAGTGCAATTAAGACACATTTAATGTAACAGGTACAATACCCAATGTTGGAATTAAAATGATATCAGTAAAATATATATCATTTGTTCGACAAATATTCATGAAAGTCACTAGTCCTGCTACTACAAATACAATCTTCCGCTAGTGGACTATTGTAGTAATGAAACATAATTATAAGTTTCACTAGCCTATGCAGATCCAAAATCTAGTAACAGCGACGGAAGTCTGGTGGATTTAGTGAACACTGCTATACAGCAGAAAGCAGATTGATAAAAAACGCCTTATCTGTAATTACTAAGATCATTACTTCCAGTAACTTTAGTAAATTGTTCTTCGTGTAACCCCGGATTACACCGGACAAGAAATCAGTGTAATCAATAGTCTTTTAACCTTGTCTGCTTTGTGACTCTTGTTCACATGAACATCTCAAGGAAGTTATTAGCATTTGCTAAAATAGAAAGCTTTTGCCTGGTCTCTGTGAGTCACGCCACGAAAGGAACCGAAGTGGCAAGTCTCGTCTTTTGTATTGCTTGAACGTTTCTTGCCCGGCTGATTGATTCATTGCAGACGATCGTACATCAAACGGGGCATGCCAGGCAGGATGTAACGGTGATCTCTGACGGTCACAACAAATTGTCACGCGGGTAGGGTACAGTTTCAATATCAGCCCCATCAGTGGAAGAGCGATTTAAACCCGCACGCGATGTCAATGAGATGGCTTCTTTTAAGATGATCCTGCACGGTGTAACCAGCAGTAATAGATTTATAAAGCTAATGCATCTGCGACTTTCAGTAAAACATTTCATAATTTTCAAACAGAAGTTGCTTCAACACATGTCTTTACACAGGGGCCGCGGAGTATAACAATACGTAAGAGGCACAAGTGTGAAATTGTAAAAATACATTGTAATAAAACATATTTTGGCCCAAAAGTCTTGCCAGAAGCAAGGTCCCGATATTTTTATATTTTTTATTATTTGTATTTGTATTTTTTTTTATCTCTATAATTATTAAGATAATTATATCCAACAGCTGTGATAGTTCACCTGAGACAGGAGGAATGTCCTGATTATATAGTCCGGCAGGTAGTCCGTCCCCAGCAGCTGCACTGATATCTGACCATACTCCTCGCAACCCTCGTCCGGCCAGTACTGCTCACACTTTTTCTGAATGTAACAATTACTTTAGGTTAACATAATTGCTCAAACTTTATTTATGTATAAAACGAAAAAAACCCCACCCACCTACATGTATATGCACAATATAATGATATTCTTTATTGCATTAGGCCAATTGGCCCTTGACCATACAAATAATAATAATTTTAATATATACATTAAAACATAATGAGGTGTATATACATGTATAGTGAGTCCGAGAATGCTATTACAGATAGATGAACATTATGTTGGATAAATAATGGTCATTTAACTAACACAATGTCCGTCTAGAAGCTTGTCTGTCAGAGGAAACTCGGACAAGAAAGATAGCATGGTATTTACTATTTGTTTTGTCATACATTACCTTGCCAGTTTCTAACGCATTTGTTAGCATGATGATGGTCTTGGAGTTTTCTTGCCATACCATTCTCCAGATATCTGGTATTGTTGGTCTGTTGGGACCTGAATGTTAAAAACGATACTTAGTAATATCCAACAATCTCTCATATTCATGTTATACGAATTTACAGATGTGAACAGGTAATATAGTACTATAGGGTATACCAAAGTACATGTATCATATTCTTCTCTCATGTTAATTGGTATTCAGTTAATACTATTTAATAGATACTCTCTCTTGAAACACTTCCCAATAACCATGG
>JAULBR010090646.1:0-10531 GCA_032355825.1 Melanodrymia aurantiaca
TAACGTAAAATAATGATCGATCACATGTTGTGTTTGAAGCAATTTGATTGGAATAGTAACTATAGATGTATAATAATGGCTAATTTCGTACACTGATAACTAAACTGTTTTTGGTTGCTTGTTCAACCTTAGAGATAACATCTGTTTTCTCCAACTTTTCCAATGTTTCCTTTAGTTTCTTGTGTATGTACTTTGTGGGTGAATAACTGGTTTCACAAGTGGGTCTATATCAATGTGATATTTCCCTTCAAAATGTCTAAGTCCGGTAAAATTATCACCAAAATCTTCCATCAGATTTTCTTTAGTCATCTGATCTATAGAAATGTTTCTTTGCACCATCCCATTGTAATACATGCTTTGAACCCTAGAATTGGTGGTGATTGAACATCAAGAACATAAAATTCTAAGTCATGTTTTTCTGGGAAATTTGTTTTCGTCGATACATTTCCACAAGCAGTTAAGCTCATTTTTGTTGGTGTGATTTTCACTCTTCTATGTACTTGTAGTTTATTGATTAGTTTCTGTGTCAAATGTATCTGGACTACGCTGGCTTCTGATGCTCGACTTTATGAAGTAGCGGATCATCAGATTCTCTCAATAAACGTTCTTTTAAGCGATCGTTTGTAATGCCAAATCCTATCTCGTATCATAAAGTCTGTTTGCTCACCAAATTTACATGAACATGATCGGTTTTTGTTTGTATTCCCAGAATAAATATATTTCTATGACATTTATTCTGTCTCGGATTGCAATATTGGTCGCACAGGATCATATTTTTCGGCAACCCTTTCGTTTTCAAACTTGAATGTTTTGTACACATCAATGAATTCATCTCCGCCGCAATGAAGTAAAATGGCTCCCTTTGTAGATTCACCTTTTTTCGTGGATCTGGACACGGTTAAATACAGCTGAAATTTCTGTTTCCCACGTCTCCTATTTTCACTGACATTTCCTTCGAATGATAGTGGTTCCAGTATTCTGAACCGATCCATCTTATTTTGGTAATGTAGTGAATTAAATCTTCTCTGACACCATATAACATTTACACCGGCTCTTGTAGAGGCTTGAGTAATGCAATAATAATTGCGACCTTTTATTCAATAACGATTGGTTATTTTACATCAATGTCTTAATTGTCTACATTGTTAACAGTTTTGAGCAGAGAAAGTCCCAGTCGTAATATAAATAAAATAATATTCTGAAAATGCATTTATTTTAATAATGTGTAATCTGATATTAACAGTGATAAATGATTTACCAGGATACATTTATGACGCATAGTATTGTAAACTAGTGTAGCCAGGTTCAGCAGTAGTTGGTGGTTTTCTTGTCTGGATTGGTTTCCGAGTTACCTGGTGGGAGGAATTCTGGGCCTATAAGTTCAAAATGCCCAGCTAATGTGTAAATATGGATATAATACATGTAGCTGGAAACTCCCTGGAAATTGTAAAACATATATAGCGTAATTCTGTGTAATGAAAACATAACATGTTGGGATGTATAACATGGTGACTATATAGTGTAATGGATATTTTGTTTTACAACAATTATGTTAGTTTTATTCTATAACATATTTATATGGTGCTAATGTATGTATTTATGGTGCTAGTACAAAGAATTGATTTAACAAAATATGTTTTTACACTTCATTTATTTATAAGGTAATTTACAAATTCATTCAGAAAATGTAAACAAAATAAAGTATTTTTCAAGAATGAATTGTTTTCGCTACTGTACCAGTATTCAATGTGTAATAATATTTGGATGTGTTTTATTCTTATACCCCAGCTTCAATGAAGTTGGGGGGCTAAATATTTGCCCAGTCCGTCCTAACAATTGATTATTTGTATGTGCATTATCCTCTAAGCCTAATCATGTTTTTGATATTGTTTTAGTGTTAAATTGTATTATGTACTAGAATAATTTACAAGTTTTATGCCTTGTTGGCCTATCTAGTCAAAAGAAACTAAATTTGTATGAGTATTTTTATTAGACAAATTAAAACATTTTATTGTTAACCTTTGTTTTCTGTTTATGCTATTTATGATTGTAAGAGCTAATATTTAGCCTTATACACTGGATTACAAAACAATGCCCAATGCAAAGCAGCCAATAAATATAATTTTGATTAGATGGATCGTAATATTCGCAACCATGTTTTATTGCGACATGGCTTAGGTACATTATTGCACACATTGCATGGCGACGAAGAATCTATTCTCAGTAGACCCATCAAGGCTGTGGTATGTAATAACCTGTCTATTGAAAAGTAAGATTGGCCTGTGTTGGGGCAATAGATTTCTTCTAAGACCATTTGTTGAAATAACCAATAGTCAATTATTATTAATCGATTCATTTTGTGATAGAGATGTAACAAGCTTTCCTGGTCAAACCAATAAAAATCTTCCAAGATCTGTAGAAAGCTACATGTAGGTTCTGCACAGATATTCATGTTTTCTTGGAAAATGTTTGTCTATAAATCCTTGGAACAAAATTATATGAAATAAAAATAGTGGACATTCTGACATAAAAACAAGTTTATTGCTTAGTTGTTAGCTGTGTCTGTAAATACATGTAATACAAAATTTGCATACAATAATCACAAATAATAAGTTTGGCATTGACAATAACATCACACTTGATTCCATTAACAAACTAATACGAATGTTAATAACGCAATTTTCTCATCTCCGGTATTGCTAACAGGTTGTAGTATTTATATGAAAATTCTACTATTGTCCAAGTCTTGAACCCATTGAATAAGGATAAAGCATGACATGTCTGTTCTATGACAAAGCCTAAATGATCTTCCAATTGTAGTGTAGAACATGACATACAAACTAGACTACCGGAAGACTAACGCTGTGCTCCAGAGGTTTTCTAAAATTCACTCAAGACGTAACACTTTCTCTTTCATATTCAGATTTGAATCGATAAAAAATGTAATTTGTTATTTTAATCATGATATATATTTAACTTTTACATGTACCAACATCCCAATACTTACAACATTTAAAGACCTTCAATCCATATATTGGTGCCACCTGTTTCAGCTCTATTGCAAATATATATAGTTTGTGAGAAAAATACTAATATAAGTGAAGAATGTAGCAAAGTTATTGTTTACACTCTTACCGTTTCCTGCATTTCGCTAGATGTTTATGTGTAGATTTGTATTGCCTTTATTTTATTGGTTCCTATTAATTCGAAGCAATGGGTCATAACTATGCTTCTATCAAAACAGCTAAATTGTAAACCTAGAATGATTATGCAATTTAAGTAATAGATTCCATTAGATTAACTCTAAAACCAGACAAATTCAAATATCTTCCACAAACATGATATAAAAATCAAAGTAGGCCATGTAGAGGTATTGCATATTACATACATATCGGTACAGTAATCTAAACATCATAATAGATGGATAACAAAATTTTCATATCTTCATGTGGTCCCATCAAAAAGTAAAATGTCTCCAATTTAACATGATTTATTGCAAAAGCAAAGATGGCACTAAATTTGAAACATCATTTTTAAGGTGCTACTAATATAAAACATTTGAGCAACAAATACATCTATTTTTTGTCACCATTTTACTTTTGCTACTTAGTGTAAATTTAAATCCGAAAATTAAAATCATTAATTATTATTTCATCATCAGGTAGGTAAAATATTAAAGATGTACCACATTACATTTTTTTTTCATTTGTATGTTTTGATTATCCAATCGAAGACTGGTGATACCAGGATACACTATGGTTAATTTATAATGTCCTGTGATTTTAAATTGATTAAATTTGCATTAAAAAAACTGACAGATCGCCATTAAACCAAGTGTATATCCTTTTATGCTGTGCATAAAGATTCAAATACAAAATGTTAATAATTGCAAATCCACTGTTACAAGAAACTAAAAAAGTACATTAATTTTACCTAGTATTCTATGTTTGATAAATATCTGTGAAACTTAACAAAGATGTACACATAAATCTGAACACAACAAATAGATCTAGATTTACATGTGATGATTTAATCACATTAGTTATTAATATTGTGTAACGTCTATATAAGTAACTGTAAATATGTGCAAATTAATATAATACAGACAAAACTATATACATATCAATATTTAAGTGTAATTATATACAAATATTACAAACCAGTACATACTGAAAGGATATATATATATTAATAACTACATATATTGGCACGACTAAAGGCAACACAGCCAATGCAATAGAACACAAGATGATGTATACTAAGATTGTGTATCGGTGGAAGAATAGCTTTGTTAGTGACCAGGGGTGGGTTTAATGGAGAGGTTATAAGGTCAGTTGCGACTGCCTTAGCTATGACATGACACTACAATTACGTAAATAATAATATTTGAGGACATTAAAGTGGTCACCGAGGTCAATTTAAGTATCATGGCCGCAAAACATTGTAGCTATAACTTGTATCGATACATACGACTGTGGCAGCGCAATCGTTTGGACGACTTTACGCTATCACTGTGTTAAGCAACGTTCATTAAACTGACGCCTGATCTCCATACAGCAGGAATTGATTAAAAAGCCAACTAAATGCAAATTAACTTTCTATCCTGAGATGCTAAAACTGTGACCTATTGATGTGATACAAATAAACAACAAGAGAGCATTATAAAACACACTTTGGAATGAACATTTTTCAATAAAAAAATTAGGGTTTTTTCAAATAAAGAAAAACAACTCGCCAGCTTGTTATGAACTATCTTTTTTAAATATATTAATAGATCCCCACTTCGAAAACACTTCTTTATGATAAGATGTTTAGATGAATACTGAATAATCTGTACTAAGGAAAGTGGCATCTTAATAGACAGGTGGTTGCCCTAAAGACAGATGTCTGCTTAATGCAGAGCATGTACTAGATTTAAGGTAGAACAGAAAATCGGTTTTTAAAGACGTGGCTGTTTAACATATACATCGTGCTAAGTTAGAGAGAATAGAAAGGTCGATTCCAACGACAGGTAGCTGCTTCACAGCGAGAATAGAAAGGTGGTCTCTAAAGACAGGTTATGTATGAAATTGGGGAGAATAGAATGGTGAAGTGTCGGCTTAATACAGTTCATGTACTAAATTAGAGAATAGAAAAGTGGCTGGATAATACAGTGATGACAATTTAGCAGGTTTGATTTTACACTTTTTTGTTTGTTTTATGCTATAATGAATACGATTGTGACATTGGGGCGTCGGACTTGTGATGTTGAGGGCCACAAAGTGGTAAAAATTTGATAGCGGGATCCGGGGGTATGCTCCTCCGGGAACATTTTGAAATTATTGGGATGGCAGCCACTGTCCCAGTTCCGGCTGCCATGTTCTTGCAGTATTATACAATAAGGATTATAGGATGTTAAATATGTGAGTTTGTATTGGACCGTATGGAATTGGGACATATCATTTGTCATTATGGGAGCATGAGTAAAATAGATACAAAATATGTAATTAATTATATCATGGTTGTCGAACAGATATCTCCTTGGTAGTATATTTCCTAGAATATTCCCCCACACCCCCGGCACTTTATTTCCGAAGATACGTGTCCTCAAGAGGGGTGGGGTGGTGTATATTTCCTAGGGTTGGAGTAGGTTCCAAGAAAATATATCTTAACATACTATTTACTAACTGAAGCATTTAAAAAAATAAAATTGAACAATTACAGCCTGTACAATTAAAACAAAATCTTACCCAAGTACATGTATAACATGTATATATATATATAATTATTATACAGTACCTAAGTAAAATATACAGTCATTTCACATAATATTGCGAGTAATGTTGATAAATAACTAGTAAATCTATTATATTAAAACACCATAACTTGGAAGAAATTTCTGAGCATTTGTAAACATAATTATGTAAGAATAGGTTATGTTTTAAAATATGTGTCGAACAATATTGCACTAAACTATGTGTTTACGAATATTTTATAAAAATGCACGAGCATACACTACACAGTACTAGACAGTATTTGAGATATTAATACTGATAAGAAGACACTTTTATTGCATCAATTAAAACATTTATCTTACACTAAAGGATCTCATACACATTTTTTTTAAAACGTTTGTAACTGGAGAAAACCAAATTATATTTCTTTTAATAATGTTCATATACTATAATTTATAAGATAGACTTAATAATTTCGTTATCCTTTGAACAACTTGTTAGAACCTTCATTTGATTTAAGCATGCTAAAACATTACCCTGATAACATTGTAAAACACATAATTTGCTAACTACATGTATGGCACACTCGCTTTGAAACAAGACATTTAAAACAAGCAGATATTCCACAAGAGGTAAAACATACAATAACAGTGTAACAATAACAAGTTACTTCTCCCATTCATTTTCACCATGTGCCTTTCAAAGACGGGAGAAAATTAGTTCACTCTGCACATGAATGGATTATTAAATACTTAAAGAGAACCTGTCACTGGATTTGGTGCTGTTATTCAACATTAAATGATCCACAAATTCTGAGAAAAAGCTATTTCATGCAATATGCAATTTGATCCCTGAAAACATTTAATAAATACATGCAAATGTTCAGTATATCTTCATAATGGAAGATACATAACAGGCTAAGCTAACATATATACATTTGACATAATGGAATTTATGTAACAGACTGAGATAGCATTTATATTAATTTGACAATGGAAAATACTGTGGGCTGACAACCAGAACTGGTCGTGTCCTAAACCAAGGTTTTGGGCATAACTAATTTTGAAATTTGAGAAATCATGGAAAGACCAATTTCATAAGTCTTTTTAAATTGCATTCAATCACATCTATTGAAAGTCAAGTGTATATATTTATATGAATTTCAATGATTTCTCAATCTTTAAAACTAGCTATACTCAAAACCATGATTGTCAGTCATCGTGGAAACCAGACGCTGAGCCAGCCTTTGTATTTGATACGACAGATATGTAACAGAGGCTGAGATAACTTATATATTTGACATAATGGAAGATACTAGTATTTATTTGGTGGGAAATTCTGAGACAAATTCTTTTTTAATGACTCAGGTCCATATTTAGGATTCTGTGGTACAATGGTGGATACATATTTTAAAGAGTTAAAACAATTTGCGATATGACATGATTTGAAAGTAACAAGTATAAAGCTGTTGGTAATAAATAGTATGTCAACTGAAATTGATAGACTTTTCATTAGGTTTGAGAATGAAGATTATCTCATCTGTAATTCCAAATAATCGAACTGCATCAGATTCTGCTTTTGCCATCTACGGAGACTACTAATTGTAATCTCTTCCAAATTATAATCAATGCCACCATAGTAGGAAAAATAATTGCACAAATTGGTCCCAATCTTCATTTGTAAAATCAATGATATCTACTAAAGTTTCTAAATTGGAGTGTTTTCAAGTTTCTTTTACAACAATTTGAGCAGCTACATTCCATGCATATACACATACATTGTGACATCATATTTCAAGTGTTTATTTTAGTTTGTTCAGCCATTCATGAATGACAATATCAACTTGATATACTTTGCATAAAGAAACTACAGCAATTTTACTCATAGCAAAATAGTGTCCTATTAAGAATTTTCTCAACACTTCTTTTTTTTCAGATTGATTAATAATTGAAACAAAAAGGTGCAAAAACTGCATGAATTGGCAAAGCCATTCAAGCAAAAGTTTGTGCATGTTTGTTTTTGTTGAATCATTTATAAATCTAAAACAAATAAGAAACAACACTTATAATCAAATTTGTAGCATAGGTACATGTACAAATGAATATTAACAAACAAGTTCATGTTACATTTAGAATTCGTTTTTAGTCATCACAATATACAGTCAATGTGAAGATTTCAGTGTGTAGTTCCCTGACAACATCAGTTTCAATATTCGCAGCGAAATGAACAAACTCATGCTGCATCATAAGCATAAACATTTTGTACTTAACTCTGATAGAGATTGTGCCCAATACAGCGTGTATTAACACTGCGTGACACATACACATTAAGTTACTATACATACATGTACAGATGGTTTTGGTTCAACAATAATTCTAAGATTTTAAATTATGATGGTTATATAAAAGTCATCTAAGACATAATAACATTCATACACAGTTTTTATGGTAAAAATACAGGTCAACAAAACGGTTTATACTGTAAAAAAAGATTTTCCTCACAATTGTAACCATAATTATTAATATATAACTCACACGCAAGCTAAAAGTAGTGTGTAGGCCTACATGTTTTTCAACATCATAATAAAGATAAAAGTCTTAAAAACAAAATCCAATATTGCCTACAATATATTTTTCATGATTAGTCATGTAACTAGTACAAAAATAGAACGTTGAGTCCATGAGTTTCATATAGAAGGTACATACGATGTATTTGTGCATAAATGAGTTTATTAACCGCTATTGATACAAAACATCATTCATGTTATTATCATTTATAAGGAGAATCGTCTGGCACTTAGGGATGCAAGCTCTCTAATCTCACTATTATGCTAGTTTTGTAGTTTTTTAAACACATGTTGGCTGTAATAGCAGCAATGTTTTACAAGCCTATATGATCTAAAACTGTCTTGATAGACATCATGTGACCAGTTATGTGTATTATTATCATCATGTGACATGTTAAACTTGTGAAAATCTGCCAAATTTTAACTATGACACAATAGAAAAGTAATTCACAAATATCATCGACACTCCCCATTGTAAACTTGGGAAAAATCCATGCATATTTCTCATCCAACCTCAAGTAGCAAATTTTATACGTATGCATTATTTAGAGTATAATTGTTAAAGTGTCTTGAAAGTTAAAAGCTGCCAACATGTGCTAAGGTGCGTATTCGCAAAAAGAACATTTCGGAATATTAATCTGGTTTACAATACATTACCATCAAATGTTTTGAGCAGATAAGTCTGAATGCATCATTCAATTATTACATGCTAAATGAGACTAGATGAACAAACAAAGACATAATAAATTGAATGACATTTTCTCTACTTCATTTGCTTGATGGCTGATAAAGAAGCCACGAGTAGAGTGTATGTGTCGCGGGCAGTCTTGATCTGCGACTCAGCAAATGATGTCAAGCCTTCTTCAAAGGAAAGAAGTCTTTGTTGTAAAAAATATTTCATCTGTAAGAAAAAAGACGTGTACATATTTCAGCAAAAAAAAAAGAAGATGCATGTCACACAAAAAATACTTTCACTGAAAAAAAACCATGTAAAATAAAAATAACACAATTATAAAAACAAATGTCACAAACAAATATTGGATGTAAATGATATACGATAATTACAAATTTGGGATTAAAATTTCTTTTCTTAAAAATAATTACCCAGTGCCGTCAGTTTACAATGCATATTTCCCATCACAGCAACAGATACAAAAGTCAGAGCAGACTGAGGCCTGCGTCAGAGTAAGAAAAACGTCTAGTCTTGCAGAGCACATGGCCTATATCATCAACATGCCACAGTAAGAGCAACATGATAATAAGGATGATATAGGGCATGCACATTGCAAGGCTGCAAGGTTACTTTAAGTGGGGCCTCAGTCTGCTCTGACTTTTGTATCTGTTGTTGTGAGGGGAAATATGCATTGTAAACTGAGGCGACAGGATTCAAAAAGAAAAATATCTTCAAGCGTGACATAAATACAAATACCGGTAGAATAACCAATCAAGCTATCTGTGTAATAGAATTTATTATCATTTTGTTGATCATGTAAGTATGCAGCCAACTTTGTCATTATCTAGCAGCCAAGATGGAATAAAGGAAACAATTTAAATATAAAATGAATCTATTATTATATAACCTACAAATAGGCGAGAATTAATTATAAGTAAATTGAGTCCTAGGATAATCACTTCTGTTTTCCATGTATTAATATCTTTGTAATTGTTCATGGTAAATATTGCTAACAATTTATACATGTACTAACCTCTCCCCGTGCATTGTCTGTGCAGTTTTCATAGGCCTTTTCTGCTGCCAGTTTTTGTTCTTCCGCCTATAAATATAACATAGGACACTAAATCATAAAACTTGTACATTCTGGATAATAATGTCAAAATCTCATAGAAATAGACAAAACTTTAACATATGATATCTGTTCCCTCACTTGTACAGAATTCCCCATAGCTGTCACTGGAAATTATACATTATGATTATATAATAGGTAATTATCAATGTCATAAGTTAATTTACCATGATGGTGGTTGAATTGCATGTTTCAAGAAGAGGCAGGATTAGTTTTAGTGGAGGTAGGTGGCAGCCAGGTAGAAAATAAACAAGTTGAATTACATGAATCTGTATACAGGACATCATGTCCAATATGTCCATTATAGACAGGTGACTGTTATATAAAGATAACATTAACAACACATTTGATTTCTTTCCTGTTGTTTTATTACACACTAATTAAACATAAGTGAGTGAAATCTATACGACAAAGCAATGACATAGTCAAACACAAATCTCTGCACAGGG
>JAULBR010090657.1:0-12394 GCA_032355825.1 Melanodrymia aurantiaca
CTACCCATTGAGCCTGGCGGAGCACTCACTCTTGGTTGGAGTCGGAAAGTGAGATCCACCCGCGGGATTCGAACACCATTCCTACCAGCCTGTAGTAATAAGGCAATTGTCACTGTCTGTTATCAAATATATGTATTGTTAGGTGATGAATCAGGGCTCCCCAACCCTGACATCACATGTTTTCTGGGGACAATAAATGTTTAAAAAATAATTATAAATAAGTGTAATATATATTCTAATTCAACAAGTTTATAATACTAAATCTGATTGGATGAGCCCTACAATATATTTTATGTGTTTCTTTTTACAGAAGATTCGCTACATGCTGAAGCCGAGCTCGAATTGGGGCCCGGCTCATAAAGTGCCCAAGTTTGACTTGACGGAATGCGACAACGGAAAGATTGACGCCAGGACCATAACAAACCCAGGATTCAATGGAAATGGTCCATTTGAGACGAAAATATGAAAGTAGTTATAGGTGTTTTACAGATTGAGGCTTATAGCTGTGTGCTATAAAAGGGAAGTGTGTGGTGCAAGATGAAGTGTACTATTCTTGCAGACTAGCCTAAGAAATGTGAAGATCTTTCACTTCAACACTGTGTGTTAGCAGGTTCTGTTCCGACGATTACTTCTTCACGCCTATTGCCACGCTTGATGAATATTAAAGGGAGATCACTCCAGTTAACATTCTCCTCACGTACATCGACATCCACATGCGTTACCGGTCTACTACATTGCATTTAATCCTGAAATTCCACTAGTTTGGTCTATTCTGAATAGAGGATTTATTCAAGTATACTAAGTGTTCTAAGTAGAAAAACCACTACAAAACACGTTTTATTCACCGAAAAAACAAATAAAAGTAATAAAAATCTCCATACCCTTACACTACATTTACTCTGCTAAACATTGTACACATCTACAGTTATGTATATCAACTACAAAAATACTATATAAACTTGTTACAACCCCAAAACATGTTTTATTCACCGAAAAAAACCGTAATAAAATCCACATACGCTTACACTACCTTTACTATGCTAAACATTCTATTTATGTACAGTATATCAACTACAAAAATACTATATAAACTTGTTACGGACAGACACCGTGACTACCTTTCACTCTTACTCAACATTTGTACAATCCTTCCTACCAGCATTGAGCAAAATAGAAATACTCACAAGCTCAAATATTTATATGCAGTTCATACACAATTCTTAATTACAGTACTTATTCTCCCGATGACTAATCAGTATTCATTGAGATAGGAACTGTATGCTCGAAGCGAAAAGTACCAATCACGGCAATATATTGCGCATTTACGGACATGACAAACAAATTTACAACAGTCGACTTTGTTGCCAGACTTTTATACATTGTATTTACATTCTATTTTGTTTCACCAAACTCTCTAGAAGAGAAAGTGATTTATATCGGTGAATAACTAAATGGAAGTTGTGAATACGACTATATGGCCACAGTTGCTAAGATACGAGTGCTTTCATCTTGTGAGTACTTTCATATGGGCATTGGATATGAATTTTGGCCTAGTCTGTTCTGTGATGGTGACTATTCCTAGTAGCTATAGAAGACGGCTATGTGATTGAGCTGTCCGCTTTCTAAAGCTGTACAAAAGAGAAGACTGGTGACTAATATATAGCTTTGCATTGATATAAAAAGAAAATTGCTGTGCAAAAAAACCATCCGTACGTATGTATGTGTTTCTGTACGATGTCTGAACCTATGGATGATGTTTAAAATGTTGAAGAAGGTAGACCGGTGAATTTTACATATCAACAGTAAGTGTGTGTGTGTGTCTGTGTCTGTAATTCACAATCTGGTCATTGCATTTTACAAAACAACTTCATCTTTATTTACCATCATCAATCTATGTTGTAAAAGTGTGTGACAACGTCGTACCTTGAAAATTGCTTGATCAGTTTGTAATTTCTTAATATTTATGCAACATTGTTAACTGGATTTTTTTTTACTTGAGCTGAACACTATTTTGTTTTCACAATGTTCTTGAAACATTTGCTAATAGAACAAACAAAATTATACACAATTTGTAGTAAATTGTGTTTCCAAACTATATGAAGTAACAATTATTTTCGAAAACAGTTTGTCCTCATGTTTTGTTGGGTAGACTGCTCTGTTGCATGATATTAAACAAATTGACTCCATGCTTGAATATTTAAACTGAATACAAGTATTTATTACCCATACGTGAGAGAAATTGCAGTTTAATAACTGTACGATCATTCATCACATTGTGAGACTTCACGATTTGCAGCTTCAACATTGTACGACATCACACACAACTTATAGGAAATAAACATTGACAGTTTCTGTTCTGCTCATTTCCTATATTGTAGCGACTTGTAATACATGCAATACTATACTAGTTCAAGTCAGATACTGTATATTTACAACTGGAGTGTTTAAATTGTGCTTTTATTTGATTGAAAACATGCTGGGTGTAAACAATCAGTCTCTCACAGGAACTTGTTTAGTGTTGTAGATCATTTATATTAGCTATATTTAAAATTTGGCTTTTTTGTGTGTAAAATGTTCACTTTAATACTTATTTTGGACAAGTGAGAGGTCCATGGCAACAGAAATTTGTGAGTATGCAGCATTTATATGGCCATATATCACCATTTTACCTGACGACGAATGATAAGTATTATTAGGTTTTAGTCTGATAAAATAAATATATGCATCATGTACTCGAAGTAACGACATAAAGGTATTGTACAAGTGAATTTCTAAAGCGTTATAAAAATGTCTTACAATATTTTAACTGTTTGACCTACTTCAGTGAGATCTTGGTAACATAAAACCAAAAAATCAGTGGATATTTTGAGACTTTCTAATGTCCATAAAATTCCTATAAAAATTAAAAACTAAATTTAGTTGTTTAAATTTTTTGGAAAAATCAATGCCATACATGGCCCCAAAAAAAGGATTTTGTTTATTACGTTTTTTCCTAGTTCTTATGTAAATCGTTTTCAAACTGAATCTTGTCCATCTTTAGAGAATTAAAAAAAAAATGTCAGTCTATTAATTGCTTGCTATTCTCCGTTCCCTATTTTTTTCTCTCTAAACTTTGCAATTTCAAAAATAATAATTTTTGAGACCATCTCTATAACCTGTCTCAAACACATTATAAACACATTATTGGTTGGTTTGTTTCATAGGACTAACTATTTAAAATTCTCTTGTATCAGTATTTGAGATGGTCATTTGGACAGTGGTAGAGATGATAATTCCCAATTGGTGTACAACAATTTCTAATATAATAAGCTTGTATAATTTAGTCATTTTTAAATTATTATTCGAAAAAAAACCCAACCTACAATGCTAATTTCCAACAATGGAACCCTTGTCTATAACCATGAACCATAATCTTTTATTAAGCAAAGTCAGCATAGATATATGTACATTATGTAACATCAATAGAGTTGTACGTTAGAAGTTATACATACATAGAGTGAAAGTTAAAATACATTGATAAATCAGTGGCATACCTCACACAGGTTCTAGAATACAGTGTTCCGATGTCCGAGGCCAGTGATCTTTTGACTCGGGCCACAAAACAAATACTTTCGTCAGTGATTTTTAGAGCATGGCCAGTGAATTTTCAAATCCACTGACCCTATGGCCAGTGAATTTGAAAAACATTTCTAGAAGCCCTGCCTCAAAATGAGACTTGTAATAGATGTTCCTTGATGATTGTTTCAGTAGATACGATAACTGTGCTCAGTAGACGGGCACTGAGATTATTATCGGACCTCAGATTATACCAAAGACCATTATTTATTGCATTAATAGGGTCCAAACATTCGCATGGCAGCTATTTTAACACATGTTGTACATAGACGTAGCATAGTCATTACTTATTGTATTGTATAAATGTAGTATCGTAACTATGTTTTCTTGTTGTCTTCTCGGTACGTTGTACATGCAAATGATAATATAATCCATATATTTTCGGCTCTTTGTGGTTAAACATTCCACACAATAACTAAAAGTATTGTGGTACTTCCTATCTTCACTCTATCTATTCTAAAAACAGTAATCAAAATAAGAACCTGCTTATGTTATATTCTTAATTAAATGACCAGCTATTCATTTAGTTTGTCCAGGATTGTGTAGGAAGTAATATAAATAATATATGAGGCAAGCATTTAAAACGTTGGTACACTTTATTTACCAACTTACATATACATGTATCTTCCATAATATCCATTAATATATAGAGGGCATTTGTGGTCAAATATGCAGTTGATATTTTCACGAGTGATGGTTATACTTGGTATGTTAAATATTTTCACTTACTGGTTGGACTATTAAAGATTTGTAGTGTAACTTTATTAACAGATGTATATTGTACTGAGATATCCGTAATTGGACAGTTGAGGTTCAAAGTGAAATTTCAGTCAACTAAGCATGATGGTCACTATTAATTCCATCACTTACGTTCTCTATGGAATGTTTCAGGGTGTGGGGTAGTTTTAATCAGTGTATCGGTTGTAATCTTCTTGGAACAGAACCAGAAACTGCTTTAACTGCAGATAACCTTTCGCCTTCTTGGCTTCCGTGGAAGACATAATTAGCATTTAACAAGTTTGTGTGTAAATGTGACTGCATTGCATGAATAAACTTGAATAATTTTATGCCATGTGACCTCTTGCTTGTCAGCCAAACATAATCAGTGTATCTAGTGAGCCAATAGCAATTGTTGTTATTGAGACCCTTTTGGCAGCTGAAGCTTTTAATGATATAATTAATATATCCAACCCGACATGTTTTTTCATATCAGTGTTTATTATTGTTGAATGTCATGTTTTTGTGCTTTCATTGTTCGGTCGGAGTGTACAATGGATTGTGACCATTTTAAAATTTATTTGGAAAATGTTTTCAATTCGTTAAAAACAAATTGATGAGAAATATTTTCATATTGCTAAAAACAAATTGATAAAACAAATATTTCCAATTTGTTAAAAACAAATTGAAAATTTTCCACAGAACTTGGATCTGCATCAATCAGTTCCACTGAGTATCATCAGGAAATTGTTCTTTGGGATATATTTTCATTTTTCGAGAACTCCATTGTACACATTGACTCAATCGTTTTTGTCTCATTTCATTTTCATTTGCTACAAGATATTTTGTGCATAGCATAATTTATTATGAAACATTTTAGCTTTACTAAGAATGTATTGCTTATTGTGATGTTATATATTTATATGTATATGTTGTTCAACCAAATTTAGTTTGATGCTTATGCTTAAATGAATCTCAAAACATAAGATGATGGACAAATTTTATTTTTGCATAATTTTATCAGAATGCTGAATGCATAGAACAGACTTTATTTTTAGCTTATCCTTTGTTATAGTCAATTTACAACTATTGATGTAATCCGTCTCTTATATAACGATGCTCCGTTATGGAGCAATTACGTGTCGGTTTGTTTTTTCTCATTGTTCATAATTAACTAAGATGTCTAGAGATTATTTCAGAAAATATTCTCCTTGTACCCTAGAGCTGTAATGATACAGTATCGTATCACAATATGAGGTCCACGATATGATACCTTGATTCAGGATGGCCGTATCGTGATAGTGTGTATATATATATTACACACATTTTATTGTTTGAATTAAAGATTACATAAAAATGTATAAATTTGCGAGTTGGTGGCAGAAATGTACTGAACTCAAGTGACAGTAAAAACAGTGTGTGTAATTAAACTTGTATCATAACGTAACACCTTTGGTTACGGTTATCACGTTTCCTAAGCTAGAAGAAAGCCATTTACTATGAAAAGTTAATCATCATATGTAACGTATCGCAATACACATATCGGAGTACATATCGTACCGTAACTATTCAAATCGTTACAACTCTAGTTACCCCCATTTGGACGACTAGTGAACTGAAAACGTTCATTTGTCAATAGAATATTTTCTGAAATATTTCTAATACTTCTGATCTGTCCATCAAACTATGGATTGTTTTTACTACTGTTATACACCAATATCAAAGAGCAATGCAATGTGAACGTTTTAGCACAGACCACTAAAACTTACTTGATTTCGTTCGAAGGTATCGTGTAATTCAACAAAAGGTCTAATTTTAACAGACTAATCAATGAATAGCAATTAATTTGGAAAGTATATGCCTGGTATGTCTAGCCAAAAGTTACATTTGCTATTGCTGTATCGAATTATTATAAATTAATATTTTGGTTACAGCTTGGACATACCCGGTATTCCTTTATTATATTTAAATGCATACATATATTGCTGTTTTAGCAAGAATATTATATACTAGTATATACATATATATAGTATAATTTATTGGTTTTACTAAATAATTTTGATAATTCTTTGACTCAAAGGGAGTTAACTCATTATGGATTTTTTGTACTGTTACAAATCTGCCATTATGTGAATAAAATATAAAAATAAGAATGTTCATCAAGGTTAAAGCAAAACAAAAATTGTTTTAAGTAAAATGAACATTATAAGCGCTTTATATTGTGTGAATTACATATCGTGTCACTAAAATATGTCTGGATTGTTTCACACAGCTGTAGATGCATAATGTTCAGCGAATAAATTGGACATCAAGATGTTCATCCTTGACAGGTTCACTTTAAATATTACATCTGTGACAGGTTCACTTTAAATATTACATGTGTGACTGGTTCACTTTAAATGTTATATCTGACTGTTTCTCTTTAAATATTACATCTGTGACAGGTTCACTTTAAATATTTTATCTGTGACTGTTTCTCTTTAAATATTATATCTGACTGGTTCACTTTAAATATATCTGACTGGCTTACTTTAAATATATCTGTGACTGGCTTACTTTAAATATATCTGACTGGCTTACTTTAAATATATCTGACTGGCTTACTTTAAATATATCTGACTGGCTTACTTTAAATATATCTGTGACTGGCTTACTTTAAATATATCTGTGGCTTACTTTAAATATATCTGACTGGCTTACTTTAAACATATCTGTGACTGGCTTACTTTAAATATATCTGACTGGCTTACTTTAAATATATCTGTGGCTGGCTTACTTTAAATATATCTGACTGGCTTACTTTTAATATTATATCTTTGACTGATAAACTTTAAATATATCACTTTGAATATTACATCTGTGACTGGTTCACATAAAATATTGCATCTGTGACTGGTTTCCTTTAAATATATATATTATATCTGACTTGTATCCAACAATACACCGTCAGTCATGCACATTCTGATTCTCAATTTAAGTATTCAGAAATTAATATGTATCTACTTTATATGGATATTGGACTTGATACTAATCAGGGTATAAATACATCTAGGAATCTCAGTCTTTAAACGATATCTCCTTATATAGATATTTGACGTGAAAATTATCACGATTTAAGTTTATGAATCTCAATGTAAAAGAAGTACATGTGTATTACTAACAAAAATTGCTGAATATTTTAACCAGTTGAGTCTCATTAAATACATATGTTATGAATCTCAATGCTATAAAAGTGTTACTAAATGTGTTGCTGGAACTTTTAACCAGTTGAGTCTCATTAAATACACATCTATCTTAATTTCATACAAGTATTACTAAATGTTTGCTGGAACGTTTAACTGGATGAATCTCAATGTAATACAAGTACATGTATTAGTATTACTAAATGTGTTGCTGGAACTTTTAACCAGTTGAGTCTCATTAAATACACATACTATTATGAATCTAAATGTAATACAAGTATTACTAAATGTGTTGAGTCTCATGAAATACACATACTATTCTGAATCTCAATGTAATACAAGTACAGTTGTATTACTAAATGTGTTGAGTCTCACTAATTACACATACTAGTATTATGTATTTAGATCAGCTGGAGGTAAGAAATCTAGTCCAGGATATTCAAAATATCTGCATTAGCACTGACTGTTATATCACTTGAAGGGAATAGTTAACAGCGATTTGACGTATACTTGTATTTCATAGCGAATTGGCATATACTTTTATTTCATAGCGATTTGATGTTACGTATACTTTTATTTCATAGCGATTTGACGTATATTTTTATTTCATAGTCGCTCACGCATTTGCAATTAAATCAATATGTTAAATAATCTGTTTTTTATTTAGGGCCACCCAAGTTAGCTGTGTTTTCCATTTCATTGGCTGTGAATGAAGAAAACACAATTAATTTGAGACACTGCTAATGGTAGCCAATAATTTGATGCCAAAAACTGTTTCAATGATTCCCGTTAATAATTGTTAAGAGCTATTGTATCACTTACATACATATGGTTACTAAATTGTGTGCTATATAAGTTTACACTTGCATCTCATTGTACTGTGTATTAATTTAACTTGCCTTATTGTTGATGTTTTAGACTTATTTGCAGTTGAACAATGCAAAGTGATACATTTATATTTGTAGATATTGTTCTGTATATGCTGTACATATATGTATATAGCTTTGATCACAACTGCTGTGCAGATGGCCTCAGTTTTGTACTTAAAAACAAAACAACAAAATGTGTGTAACGGTTTCTATTTTGGGTGTAAATACTGAATATAAACGTAGATGTTTTTAGCCAGACGTGTGAACGATCCACGCGAAATGTCTGAATTTCTGTGCGGTTGTCATTATTTAAGACATGTTTTGATTAAGTTTGACATCGAATACTAGTAATTAGTTTTCATTACTCATGTTTCTTTATGCTATGCCAGGTGTGGGAGACCTGTGTATAATATGAATCTGATGAATACATTATTTGTTTGGATAAACACCATATTAGGCCCACTTCAAGAAAAAGAAGTTTCATATTCTATGTTTGTGATAGTATGCACTGGAATACTAAGTTTTATACAGTGTAGTATGAAATGGTAATACTAACTTCTATATTACTACATAAGATGTTACTACATGTAGTATGAAGTGGGAATCCCAGGTGGGTAGTATGACTGAAAATACTAGCTTTTATGCAACAGTTTTTGGTAGAAAACTGGGAATACTAAGTTTTATATTACATTGGGAATGGATAATATGAACTGACAAATTGTTATATTACCTCCTTGTGATTGAAAGAACTGGAAATACTAAGTTTTATACTACATCATGTATGCTTAATATTTTAATGATTTACATATATAGAATTTCTAAATAATGGAATTAATGGAATAATAGTCCTCGATTCCTGGCATGAAAGAAGGTGTTGAGAGGTACTTACATAGCAGTGGAGGGGAATAACATTTTGGTACTGAGCGATCTCCACCCATCCCCTTAACTTGACCAACAACCTGTCTTGATCAGCTCCTGGGTAGGTAAGGAATAATTGTAAATCATTTCGCAGGTCTGGATTTGTTACAATTAATGTTTTGTGTTTACAGATTCACAGAACTATTCAATTCCATCCACTTTCAGAACCAAGTACTGTGGAAATAGAACTAGGTATTGATGCAATGGATTCGATAGCCCATTATCTGGAAAATACTACATCTATTTAGAATGCCTATTATCAGAAAAACAATGTTTTTGTGCATTACGCAAGTTACACAGAAACAAGTTCCTTTTAATTGAAATATTGCAGACTGAAAAAAATCTTTTTTACATGTCTACTCAATTTTTATTGGAATTAATTTTAGAATGAAATTTGTTTACCTTTACATTTGTTGAAATGTTTTACAAACTATTTACAGCTTTGTTGTACAAAGTGCTATTGGTAAACAAATATTTGTATCTTGTGTATAGCAATCTAATTTTAGTACTTTTGGTAATAAGCGGGTATTCTACATGTATATTGTGTCTTCATTAGCTGTGGTCCTTTTAATTGGTGAACTTTCTACTTTTATCTGTGTTCGTTTTTATTCTGTGATGTCACTATTTTACGTACATGATTGTGCATTGTATTGTATTTTTTGTTTACAGTGTTTCTGTGTAGTGAAAATACAATGGTATATAGTGACACATATATACACATACGTATAGTCTCTGTATATATTATTTAGTTTGTGTCACCCTGGGCAGGAAAGCATAACAGTTTTTCCCAAAAAATTTAAATGTGCTAAAACAGTGAATTAAATAAAATTATTTGAAGCTTTACACACCAAAAAACCTAATAAAATACTTATAATCATAATTGTATTTAGATGATACTGAACTCGATTGGTATAAAAAGTAACCTGTACACTTTTCTAGTGATATCTGTAATGTAAACAGTCCCCCAGTTATAATTGGCCTTGCATTGACAGATAACACTCCGATAAACTCGTCCATAAAAAAACATTCAACTTTTATTGTACTAACCATGGGCCTTCATTTTTGGCAATTAAGCAGATGTCCAGATAAATCGATTTTGGTTAGTTTTTATTTTTATTTTGTTGTTTTCATGTCTCAAAAGTGTATTTCTGTTTGTTGTTCTATTTGTTAATGCTAAGTGATTAACACTCTTTTACTGCATTGGGAAAAGCAACTATTCCTGAATCTGTATTTACCGTATAGTGCTTTTATAGTGCTAGTAAATTTTATTTATTTATAAAGGGAAGTAACCCATGACGTAATAAAAATGTCCAGTTGTCAATTTGACATTTCCCCACCCATGGTGCTAGGAAGTTTAAATCAGTATGTTTCTGCTATGTTTTTCTCAGAAATGGTCTCGATATCATAGTACCCACAACTTACTTTCATGGTACCCACAACTTACTTGTAATTGGACTAATATGTTTTCAGCTATTCAAACATTTGAGTACCGGGGTACTGGTACATATTTCTGTTTCGTTGTTTATTTAAGGTAATAGTGCTGACGAAATACCAAATGTTTTCAGTGTAATCTCTATCGTTATTGTATTATTAAAGTTAATTTAGTGCTTGATATTCTTTTATTTTTAACACAAGTTATTTGTAACTTGCCTTTTTCAAGTTCAAGTTTGTTTTATTGTAATAATATTTGCATTCCATCGGCATAATAAAACAAAAACAAAAAATACTGTGCATCTACATACAAACAATGGTGGAGAATGATTTAAAAGAAATATTGGTTACATGTGGTTATATATAAATTTTAATAATACAAATTTTGTTTTAAATAAAATGATATAAAAATATATTTCAGAAAAAATCTAAAAAAGAACAATCCAATTTTTTTGGGGATAATATAAACACAAAAAAACAAAAAAAATGTATTTAAAATGTAAATAAAAAATCCAATGATAATTAGAAAATATAAATAAATGGAAAATAAGTAAACAGATACAAATTATGCATTATTTCACTATAATATTATAACAATTATATAAATTTATAGTCTTACTCAGAGAATAATAACAATATTGTATTAATTAATATTTATGAGGCGATTAACATATTTGCTCCCCATTAATTATTCCCAAGATTATTTAGCTCTTATCTGTATTTTTATTATTTTTGACATTTGCATATTTTAGTAATTTGGGTGATTTGAAAATTATTCAAATTTTTTCTTATTAATACAAATATACAAATATTCTGATTGTCAAAGGTGAATGCATTTACAATGAACTCGTAAGAGCAGATATTTTAAGAATAAATAGATTTACGCTGTTATTTTCAACATGATAATTTTATTTATTGGTATGTTTTAGTGTATTATTTGTCAAACTTTTTAGTCGTTCATCACCGATTGCCACATAAATGTAAAAAGTCAAGCAATGTACAAAAAGTAAAAAAACGCACACGTTTTTTTTTATCATAACTTTACGGTTTTATCATAACTTTACGGTAGTTTTAAACTAAAGACTGTCTTGTGTTTATGTTTTGCATTACTATACAATGTATATTGTGTACCTTGATTTGCTTACGTTTATTTTTAAAAAGTGTTTAGTAGTCCATAGTAATGCTGTGTTTTGAGTTGAAATCTGACATGTTCCATTATCCTTCACTCCATATACATACTAGTATATATTATAATTTTGTTTGAAGAGTGTATTCATTTTACTCGGAATTGATGCGTGTGTAGATTTTGTTGTTGATTGAAACACAAGTGCACTTTATGCTGTACATTAATTGAATAAAGGGTATGGTATCAAAGAAAATCGTGTTTTGGTGTTCAATATTTCAAACATTGTTTCATTACATTAATGATTCAAAATAGCATAGACGGACATTCTTCAGTTGAGGACGCATGCTACCGTTTGTTACTGAGAACCAAATAACGTGTTCCGGCTAGTACATATGCACGGCCTTTGTTAAACCAGTTGTAGATGCTGGAAGTACACCTACCCATTGAGCGTTGCGGAGCACTCACTCTGGGTTGGAGCCGGTGTTTGAATCCTGCTCGTGGATCTCACGTTCCGACTCCAACCCAGAGTGAGTGCT
>JAULBR010090668.1:0-37149 GCA_032355825.1 Melanodrymia aurantiaca
ATAACCATGCGTCTGACATCCAATAACCGCTGATTTATAATCAATGTGTTTCTAGTGGCGTCGTTAAATAAAACAAATTTTACTTTAAAATAACTGTTATCGTCCAAAAATTTTTTATTGAAACTCATTCAATTCAAATTTTTCCATATTACCTAAATTTGTATTTATTTTACTTTTACAATTTTGCTTATTAGTATCATTTTGATAAGAAAAACTTACTATATTATTTAAATCTATGTAAAAATTAATCTTAATATTGTCTTAGAAAACTCAGTAATTGTTTTGAAACATACAACATGCACAGCTATTCTTGAAGAAAACTATTTTATTTACTGTGTTTATCTTACCTTTTTTTATACATTGTGCAATTTATAATTAACGGTCACCAACTCATAGAATTTTATACATTATCTGCACACTCCAAATTTATTTATCTGCAGAGTTTATACCACTTCATTATCATCTACGCACTTATTTATTCATCTACATGTACATACTCATATCATTTCATCACCTACATACTCATACCATTTCATCACCCACTACATACTCAGTTTATTCATTTATACACTGAATTTATTCATATACATACTCGTACCATTTCAATGTAATTACGCACAGTTTATTCATTGACTCACCCAGAGTATATTAATTTACTCACTCAGTTTATTCATTTACTACCTCAAGAGTTTATTCATTGACTCACTCAGAGTTTATTCATTTACTCACTCAATTTATTCATTTACTCACTGAGTGTTTATTCATTTACTCACTCAGTTTATTCATTTAGTCACTCAGTTTATTCATACATGTACACACTCATACATTTTTATCATCACCTACACTTGAGTTTATTCATCAACACATGCCAACATTTCATTATGATCTTAACATTGAGCACATTTATTAATTTACACACTAATACGATTCCGTCATCTGCAGGGGTCCGCTGCACACTAAACTTGATGTATGTCTTAGAAACAGTAATTACACTTTATTTACTCTAATAAATCTCCACAAATCAATAAATACAATTCTATTAGCTGCGGAGATTTTTTTGGATGAACAGGAGGAGTTTTCTGATTCTGTAACCATGTGATCCAACTGATACCACGTATACATTCAATGAGTTCTATCGGTTCTGAGAATTTACAATGTACCACGTTTTGCTGTATTGTGTACTATCCCGACCATGTGACTCAGATGATTATTTATATATGGACTGCCATATCTGATGTACTATCACATATTACTCACAGTTTATGTGTAAAGATGAAAAATCAATGAAAATTTACTTAAGATTCTGTCCATCATTGAGTGTGCACTTAATGATAGTGGTCTGCCATTTGAATAAGAAGATGGTTTGATTGGATGATGTACTTAGTGAGGGTCAGTGCAGCTTGAACTTCTCGTGGATGTTCTCTACTGTCATATTCCACACGCCTGCTTTAATTCTGCAATATTTCCAGCAGTACAGTCAAAATATTCATTACTGTACTCTTTCATCCCGAGGGAGTGGGACGTAGCTCGGCGCAAGAGCATCCACCTGAGGCTCGATGGGTCGAAGGGACCTGTTGGTTATTTCCTGTTCCAACCAGTGACCAACAATTGATCTATCAAAGGCTGTGGTGTGTGCTATCCTGTCTCGGGGAAAGTACTCATAAAAGATTCGAAGAAGAGTAGTCTATGTGGTGTGGTGGCAGCGGGTTTCCACTGTAACCAAGTGTCGATATAAATGCATTTGATATACAATAACTGCTAATTAATGATCAATGTGTTCCAGTGGTGTCGTTAAACACACAAACTTTATCTTTATCTTTCGTCCTGCATATTCTATTACCCTATACTGACCCAGACCCACAAAAGAAATGTAGACACAAGTTGTTAACAGTATTTAAGCAAAGTGATGGAATATGACCATCTACTGTTAAAACTGATTGAAATGTTGATACTTTGGTTGATTCCCTGTAGTATGTTTCAGGTTTGTGCTTATTTGTTAACCTAGAAGCCTATTCTGGGCACAGACTGGAGATTAGCATCTGTAAGTAATAAACTAATCCTAATTACGTTGTTTTCACTCTTAACTAAAAACAACAAAATATACATTGCTTTTCGGCATACCACTCGGCTGAGATGGATGTTTATTGAACACATTGATTAAAACATCGAACAAAATGTCAACAGTAGTATTTTATAATTTATCGCCCCTTCATCAATGATTGAGTGTCCAGGAAAAATAGAAAATAAAAACCAATTTCAATATAGGTATAAATGGACAAAAATCTGTGGAAACATCTATTATATGTGATGGCAAGTGTGAACACTGTCTGCAGGAAAAATGTCAGACCATATCTTTATCTACTGGTAATACAATTTTGACCAAAATACCTAATGCCAGGCGTCTTGGGTTAAAAAACACAGACTCTATGCAGACAGATGCGTCTCGTGTGCACCTACATGCGATGCGTTCATGCGATCCACTGACGATGTATTTTATTAATTAATTTATTTATGCATGTTTGATATTTGAAAACGGAACGCAGAGGGGGTCGCACACGATGCGATTTTACTGCGTTCGTACATATGCGTTTTTTACTGCAAGACGCCTGCGTTAAAAATCGCTCGTCTGCGCCGGGCATAACACATCAATAGTAAAATAATTAAAGTTAATGTAGCAAAATTGCTGTTATAAATGATAAATACTGCATTTCTCTCCAGATTTATACACGTGCCATATCTCGAACCTTTTTTCATTGTCTTACAAAATCTTCAATACAAAAATATGCAACAACGAATATTTCCAACACTTTAGTATGGGAAATGCTCAGTAAATATGGAATAAGAATTAGTGACAGGTTAATTGTTTTCCAGCGGCTAGTATTTCACCACGAGTCCCAAGACGGTTTGCACAGTGAATAATTGGCCTCCTGATGCATGGCATTCAGTAACAGGCATTTTCACATTTACCACATGACTGCTGTATCAAAATCCTAAATACTTGTTTAATCATTTGGGAAATATATTTCCTATCCAATTTGTTTTATTGTAAGTTTACTGGCAAAATACCAAGTATTGTGTGCAGACAATTGATATTCAACACATTATTTTCACACTACATGGCCCAGCCCAGTAAACAACGTTAAAATTATTAAAAAAACTATGTCTTTATTACAATTTTTCCAACTGTCTTGTACTGCATGGCAGTAATAAAAATGTGCACACTTATGGGATTAAAACCTATTATTGTATTGAGCCACCGACTTTTACATGTTTTTGACATTTCACTTTCTCAATTTTCAAGAACAAGAATTGACAGTAAATCATCATTTAGACTGGAACTGTTAAAACACTTGGTTTAAAACACCTAGTAATAAGTATAAGATAGGTATTGTTAAATACTGGGTTTAAATCTATGAAATATGTATAATATCAGTACTATAATTATAACACTGGGTTTAAAACACCAAGTAATAAGTATGAGATAGGTATTGTTAAATACTGGGTTTAAATCTATGAAATACGTATAAGTACTTGGCTTAAAACCTAAGTAATAAGTACAGGTATACATGTAGGAGAGGCATTGTTAAATACAAGGTTTGAACCTATGAAATATGTATAAGATCAGTACTGTACTACTGTAAACTGTAAACACTGGGTTTGAAACCTATGAAATATGTATAATATCAGTACTATAAACACTGGGTTTAAAACCTAGGCCGAAAATAAAAAGTTACTTATTTCCTATTACATGCTGGAAAAATATAGGGTAGGTAGGTATGAAAACATTTTATTTTGTAAAATAATTTTATTTATGGATATTGAATAGGTGTTGATAGGTGTTAATAGTTTTGGAATGTTTTCATGGAAATCGATGTTATAAAAAAAACATATTTTGGATATACGAAAAAAGATTTAGAGTCGGCAGGTTCAAATAGGGTCGGTCGGGTAACCGGAAACAAACAATATTTTATGATACACCCTATGAAATATTTATAAGATCAGTACATGTACTGTTATACAGTTGGTTTGCAATCTATGTAATATGTTAATACATTATATAGAAGAACGATAATGTTAAACACTCCACTAGAAACATATGTAATGCAGCTATGTAATGCGTATAAGCTCAGTACTGTTGCAACAATCTGTATTTCTGTTTCTCTTTCATTGTTGACCTTTATTAGGGCGAGTTTATGCCAGAAAACAAACTATTAATCATTGTAAATACGAGCAGATTACTCCTGGTTGAATTATTGCACAAACTCTGGGTTTAGGGAAAGGCTTCGAACATTCTCGTGAATTACGCGATCACAATTGATGTATGACATAATAATTATCTGTGTGTGCGTGCATGCATGTGTGCATGAAAGCATGCATGTATGAATCATTTCAACAACTATTAACGGTCCAGTTTTATTCACTTAGGATGTTGAATATAGATTTTTAAAATTCTATTGCCAGAGATGATGATAAGCAGAGATCAATTGATTTGTTATCGACTGTCATGTTTGACAGATTAAACAAACACACTAACTGATAATATTAATGGCACTTCCTTGATAATTATACATCCAGTCCTATCAGTGTCAGCAGTTGCATCCACATCCGTACAAGGACCCAGTCTCCACGACAAATGAGTAATTGTAGAGAAGCTAGCCATATAAAATTGCCTTTTCTAATTAGTGCATTCGAGATAGTTTTCTTTGCTGAATATATCAGATAGCAACAGAAAGTGATTTCACATGATTGTGCAATGTGTCATATATCACAGATTTAATACATGTGTATATGCAATGGGTAATCACAGTCGTATACCACATACATGTATTTAATACCAAAATACATGTAGTTGCTTAAAGGCAGTGGGTCGACTTTCTTATTAACACTGTTAACAAATTTGTTAATAGAATAAATTCTTTGTAATTTGTTTACGGGTATAAGATTGCGGTTTGGAAATTGAACATGAAGCATTCCATTTTTATCACACGACTTATTAATATGAATGCATGTTTATAGTCATAGATATAATTAATGATAAAATGTCTTCCCCAACTTTGAAGACACTACCGTTTCTAATACTTGTTGCATGTTTGTGCTATCTTTAGACACTGCACAAGGAATGACGATGATGGTGATTATTAGGACTCAGTATTTATCTAAATTCTCATTTTTCATAGCACTGAAGAGTGTCTCACTTTTATTCTTACAGCAGCCCGGAGAGACAGTATGTTAATTCTGTAACTAATGTCGCAAAGGGTTAACCTGTTGACAGTATGTTCCTCATGTGACTATAATGTAACAAAGGGTTAACTTGTTGACAGCATGCATGTTCCTCCTGTGACTATAATGTAATAAAGGGTTAACTTGTTGACAGCATGCATGTTCATCCTGTTGCTAATGTAAGAAAGGGTTAACTTATTGACAGCATGCATGTTCATCCTGTTGCTAATGTGACGAAGGGTTAACTTGTTGACAGCATGCATGTTCATCCTGTGACTAATGTAACAAAGGGTTAACTTGTTGACAGCATGCATGTTCATCCTGTTGCTGATGTGACGAAGGGTTAACTTGGTGACTAACTGGGAACCATGCTGTTACTGATCATGTGGCAATCATTGTGTCATGTAATAAATCATGTTCTCTAAATCTGCAACAATTAATTTATAGTTTCTGATATCAGCGCACAAATTATAACAAACTCGATTCTGAATAGATTCGTAGAAAAAAGTTAATAAATATTTTGTTACATTTTTAATTGTCATTAATTTTCATTATCATAAGTCAGTTTCTCATGTCATTATATTTTGTAATTTTCTTTTCAATTGAATTCAATCCTTATCAGGTTTCCTGAAACTGTTGGCTTAGTGAAATGCTGTTATTGAATAGATACCCAACCTTTGTTGTTAACAATTTCACCATGAGAAACCACTGATGGGCACATGACCTGTAAAAGCTCTTTTCTTGTTTTATTAATAGGAACTGTTTAAACTGTGAGCCTGTGTGATGAACAACCAATTATCAGTCACATTCAGCTAAGGATGTCTGTCATGCTTAGCTGATCATAGCCTCAAATCAATGAATTTTAAAAAAGAGTTTATTTTGTTCCACTTGTGGGATTTGGGTTAAGTGGGCAAGCATGTGGCCAGTAATAGGTTCTGTAATGAAGTGTCTATTTGGCAGTACGTTAACAAACATACCTCATCAATCTTATGAGGCACTCTAATAACCTCCAATTGATTTTTATGTGAAGATTAAATATATAGTTTGTTATATTTAACAACACAATGAAATCAAGGCATTTTAATTGGTATTCAAATATTATTTTACTTGAATATCCCCTCAAAGGGTTAAAAAATCATTTTGATTCGATTGGTATTCAAATATTTGTTTTATCTAAAATTTCCTCTGTGGCCATGACATTTGTTCCATGTCAACATGTACTACTAAAATTATTTTAAAGTAGCATTTTCCCAACTGTCATTCTTTTACAACTTTAGTGCTTCTTACTTGGAGAGCAGTCATTGTTTTACAACTTATTGTTTATTACTTGGAGAGCAGTCATTGTTTTACAACTTATTGTTTATTACTTGGAGAGCAGTACACAGAGACTCATGATAACAATGATACATCGTAAAGTGAGAAGTCTCATGAAAACACTCATTGATGTATTGTAGTGACAAGTCACATGCCACTCATTGATGTATTGTAGTGACAAGTCACATGCCACTCATTGATGGATTGTAAAGTGAGATGTCCATACTTGTACACATTTATTTCTGTATGTTAAAGTGACACATGTTCATATTACAACAGACATTTCTGTATGGTACATTCACAAATGTAAAGAGTCTGATAAAAAACTTAAACTGCATGAAAGATTAATTACCTATTTCAGTAATTAACTATTCATCCCCTGCAGTGGCAGTCTGGCCTGTGCCAAGCATGCACTGGATCAGGTCATCTCCCAGCATCATTAGGTTAAGAGTTCCACTGAACAATGATAGTTTAATTATCACAGTTCATAAATTAACATGGTGTTAGTTTCAGGTTTGCAGTTCCTCTAAAAGAATAATTTAAGCTTGGTTTAACAACTTCATCCTCCGATCCGAATCAAAATGAAGTACAATCAATTCTTTGACTGTTTATACACCTGCTGCACAGCGTCTCACCTGGGAATTAATTAAATATGCCCCGAGACTCTTTCTCTTTGAATTAATTAAAGTAACAATAATATTTGCAAAGCTCTGGAGCTTTTTTTAATGTCCAAGTCAAATTGCTTTCAATAAATCTGGGAATAGTTATCCCTCTGTTCATCCCACAAGAGTCCTGAAGCTTTTAATAGCATTAATTTCTAACTGAGGTGTAAACTATGAATTTGCCTTGTGCTTCTCATTGTTTACAGAAGCTAAAACATCCCAAATATAGAGGGGCTTGCCTATGATACATTCAATAAATTTGATCTCACTATTGGTTGTGAGGGTTTACAATTCCTGCCTCAAACAATATTGGGAGCGAAAATTAAGGGTAGGGATAACAAAAAAAGATCCCAATGGGGTGACTGAGGGAAGCCATATACATTAGATATAATAAAAAAGGTCTTCAGTGGGGCAACAATAATATTATTATAGAATAAGTAAAATTTTGATGATGTCATCAAGAGTCTCAAAGTCATGTATATTGGACAAAAGTACAAATCTGGTAGTTCCAATATATAAGCTGCTGTAGCCAAATAAAAAAGATATAAAATAACAAAACGACTATTGTACAAAGTTTTTAAGTTTGAGATTAAACTTATCAAATCTGCATTATTTAGGTTTGAATGTTACGAAACATTAATATATCATGTGAGATTAAAGTGTTTTTCAGTCTGTTAAAATGTGCCTGTTTTGGTGTGCAAGGAAAACATACTTGAGCATAGACTTATGACCAGGATGATATACATGTTCAGCCGAATTTATCAATTTTTATTTGGTAAAATTGTTTTAAAAAAACAATTGACAATGAATAGGACATTAAGAAATAAAAGCAGGTAATTGGTAAATGTAGAATAAATTTCACCTTTGTGAAATATGAATTAACACCTGCTCATTTAAAAATCAATTTTGTATCGTTTTAATGATTGCAGAATTCATACTGTTTCAGTGTTGTATTCTCCGTGAATACCTGGTCGCTGATACCTGATCGGTTAATAGTTGAGTGACTCATGCTTTGTTAGAATTTGTCCACTTCACGCTTGAGTAAGCATCAATCGAGTGACAATAGATGCAGTTGGTTGGGTCCACTAAGTTAGGGTATTTTCTCGAGATTTAATTTACAAGCCGATCGCATAATCAGTGTATCAGTTACTCTGGTGATGATTCATACAAATTGTAAAATAGTGTAATTAATGGAAGTACCCGGTACCGGTAGTTTCATGTGAATAATAAACTGAATAGCACATGCAACAGCCAGCATAATTATATTTGAATTGAAGTACTGGTATTGTTTTAATGAAGTTGTGCAATATTGTATATGCATGTATTAACTAAACCTGATACTTAAAATAAAGCTTTTTGATTGAGATTGTAATTAGGTTAAAAAAAAATTCCGTCAATTTTGAATATTGGCCATACTAATCAAACTTGTTGAAAAATCAAAATCGTACAACTTTTTAACAAGACTATCTGTTCAAAAATAGTGCATCTAGCTAGTTCTTAAGAGCCATACCATTATTCTCTCCTCTGTTCCTTTCAGTTATTTGTCTGTTAAAAATGGGAACGAATTCCAGTATTTGATTATAATTTTTTATAGAAATATGATTGCATTTTAAATTGATAAAATTGAATCAGCCTATTTTAGCGTTTAATGAGTTTATTGACTGACTGCCTGCACCAGTTTAAGGTGCCTTATCCACTGAAGGTTCGCCATCAAAGAACGACTTAAATACTAGTAATTCATCAGAACAATAGTATTTATCCAAGAGTTGCTCTCACTGCCTCATTTGTCAATAATGACTTTATGAGAGAAGTTGACTCGACACATGTTGCTATGCTAAATGTTATATATCGACAAGGTTTACAGTAGTTATTTCCATCTTTACATTTAGTAAATCATCTGAAACAGCTGGAAGTTTTCTTCAGCAATTTCGTAAATTTTGAATAAATTTGGTAAATTGTTCCATTGAAAGGTACTTTTGAAAAGAACTTCTGTTGCTTAATCTTGGTGCACAGATGGTCATTTAAAGACAAGAACTAGGCTTGACGTGAAGGAAATTGAAATGACTGTTGTTTCTTTACTTTACTCCAGATAAGTTATTTTTGTTTAAAATGATACAATAGACGTTATTAGATTTCAGAGGGACGGAAGCTAATATAATGGATGAGCTTCAGAGAGTGGCTTGTATAGGATCAATGGAATCAGCAACATCCACGCTTTCATTGTTTGTTGCTGTGTTGATGATGAGGCTTGTGCGAGGACAGATGGATGTTAATGCTTCACCTACTTTCTATAGGCATGATTTGTCTTTGTTTGACATTTAGTTCACTGAGTAACCTTGTTGTATATCTTTTACAAGTGTTCCAATCAAAGTGCCATTTTGTTATGAAAATAGTTCCTTAGTACTTGTTTTCTATTATTCATATTTGCAACAGATGCATACATCATGGTGGTATCAACATGTTTGCCCCCTTTTTTGCCATTATAATTACAATAAATGTTCATGTTTCAATTTTTGTGAAGGTTGGGTGGGGGTGGGGGACATATAGGTGTGTTTACTCACATTGATTGGGTTATAATACTTTTTTTTTATAACTAGCACTGTATTTATAAAAACATTTATAAATGTATTGACTTAAATTTAGCTTGAACACAAAAGAACTTAAAAAACATCTCTTAGTATTCATTTTTGGTTTAATTTTTATGTTGTACCGTATTAATAAATTTCCCAAATGTTACATGGTTCACTTGAATTTGGCATTCTACATGTAAACAAGTTTCATTATTTATTTTCTAAAATGATATGGCAAAATGGCCTATGTATATATGCATAGAGAAAATCGGCAAAAAAATGTATGCTTTTAATACTGCTATATAGTGATTATCTTCTGACCTAATGCTGTTCTGACAGCAAGACTACACACAGTGACTTAACATTGGTTTAATTATGTGGTAATTGCAAAGCCCACTGGGACAACAATTGATTGCACCTGCTATTTGAATCCATTATTCAGTTGCTCTATTATCTGGGACATTATTATTTTCAATTGTCCAATGAAATTTATCAAGCTTTTATTCTCGTGCATAAACTGCTTTTGTTCTCCTCAAAGGGCATACGGCTTTCATATTATTATGAATCATTTAAAAGTGATTGCTTGCCAATAGTTATGACTTTATATTATAATTTTGTGTATTACTGGTATCCAGCTGTATTATTGTCTGTGGGACACACTTGTTACAGCTGTGCGTAGGCTTGCACTGCCTAAACATGCATCTATTTCAGCCACAAATATGCATGTCAAAACAAGACCAATTTTGTAGTCCAAGATTGGTTTGTAATACTGAATAAACTATCAATTAAACTTACACTTTGTCAAATCCTGGTATGTTTAATCTTACACTGTTTAATCTGACACTGTCTAATCCTCCTCTGTTTAACAATAAGGAGGCGCTTTATAATAATTATACCCGGTAGTACACATACCTAAAACACATGTAGGTCATACTTGAAGATTTCTACAAAAATATTGATTTTTATTTTCTTTAACAAAAGTGTAACAAATATATTATGGTGGCTATTAGAGTCTTTTGTGGAAGTAATATTTTAATAAGAACCTTCATTAATTATTGGTTCAAACATGTAATTATCCCATAGCCACACTGGAGCATCATCTGCTGGACCTGTGTTGTACGGACAATGGGAGAAGCAATCATGACTTTCTATTTGAGGTCGGTCTTCTCCACTGATCAATTGGTTCAGACAGCATGACGTCAGGGATATATTTATACACCGTTACCGGTATATATATATGTTGGTAATTGTCTCTTCACTGATTCAGATATGAATCATGATATTTTATATGAATCATGATGGTTGACTGGTATACAATGTATACACGTATGTCCCCTGTGACAGGTATATCTGATATATATATATATGTATAAACATGTATGATAGATCACCATTAATATGTGAATTTAAAAAAAAAAGTATGGAAGCTTTTTTTAAATTAATAATATGAATTTATGAATGATTCAAACATTTAAAATTTTGTTATTCTATCCTTGTTGCTTTTGGTTCATTTACCATTATTAAGAGGCAATATTTCTATTTCTAATTTAAGTAAAAAAAAAATTGTAAATTTATACCAAAGCAAACAAATGAGCAAAATCTATGTTATTAACTTATTAAAGTGACAATATTCTGCATTACATGTATTGGTTAAGCATGTAACATTGTTAGTGTTAGATGTCAACTTTTAAAATAATTCTACAGGTTTATGTTGCTGTCCTGCTTGGCAATATACATCATGTTATTTTGTTATAAAGCATCTCACAGATTCCACTCCCGACCCAAAACCAATATACAGCCATATAATTTATTAATCACACTGTCAACCATCAATGCTCCAAAATGTGTCCATTCAACTATCCATCTAATCACAACCACAACATTTATGCATCTATCTGCCCATCCATGCAACTAGCTAATCTACATAGTTCACATTTTATTTAAATTTATATACATGTATTACATATGAAAGATACATTTAGTAGGTTATATTTGAAGTGTGAAGACTATTATAAACATAAGTGATTATTTCCTTTGTGCAATGATTCATATGATACAACGATAATTAGTAAGTGATTCCATACACTCAGCTGACACCTACACACTGTACATGTATATGAATGACAATAATTATGATAACCATGCATGCACACCAGTAACCATTTATAACCGCTTTTAAAAACCAATCTATTTTTAAAAAATGAATCTTATTTTGGGTTGGATGAGGGTTTGGGGTTATGCCACTTCTTTGTGCTATTTTTGGTCCAGAATGATAAAAATAAAAAATAAAAATAAAAAGAAGCTTTGCACAAATTGAAAACATTTTATTGGTAAAATAAGATGATTGGCCAAACGTTAGGAATTCTGAACTGACTTGTTATTATTGTAGGTAAATCATATCTAATAACAAAGTCACCATTGTTTCATAACATTCATTAATACATAATACTGATTGTTTTGGTTCAATTTGGCCCAAAAGTGCAGTAACTATCTAAACAAATTGAGGGATGGGGATATATTCCCTAGCCCACACCCCACCCCACTCCAATCATCAAGATGCAAGAAGAGTGAGCACCTAAAGATGATGTTTAATTTGGCCACTATGCAGTCTCAGTTCATGATCCACTTAAGACAATTGTTTTAAAAACTGACTTGAAGTTTAAACACTGTTATTATTATCTCTAGATGCTAGAAAACAACATATAAGATTATCCAAATATCAAAATTTGATGAGATATTACCCAGTCATCACTGTCATGTATACATGCCGCCACACTCACCTAGATAGCTTGGGAACTTAGTCGCTTGCTTTATATTTATTTAAAAAATTTCAGACAGTTTCATCTGTGCATGATCACTCATTTATTTCGCTTGGATAATATTTATGTAACCCTAACCTTGACTGCAGAATGATAATATATTATGCAACTCTAACCCTGACTGCAGTATGATAATATTGAGGTAACTCTAATAACCCAGACTACTGTATGATAATGCATGTAGCCGTAGTAAACTATAAAGATAAAGTTGGTTTGTTTAACGACATCACTGGAACACATTGATTAATAATCAGCTATTATTGGATACCAAATGCATGGTTATGTCGACACATGGTATTGGAAAAAACCCACTGCCGCCACATCATACATGTAGGCTACTCTTAATGAATAACAGCAACAAGTTTTTTATGGACACTTTCTCACAGACAGTGTAGAACACATCATTCACAGCCTTCGATTGACCAGTCGTGAATCACTGGTTGGAACAAGAAATAACCCAATGGGTCCACTGAATCGATTCTTGAACCTCTTGAATTCAGGCGGACACTTTTTTTTGCTCTGATCTATGTTCCGCTTCCCTCATAAACTACAATACTGTATGATAATACATTTGGAGACCTTTGTTAGTCTTTTTTTGTAATTGTTAATTTGTTATAAAATTCAATTAATTGGCAGGACTGGTTTATTTTTCAACCTGTTTGTTACTTTGTACCTGTTGATGTAGCTGAAACTTGTAAACATAAACAGAACATAATTTTGAACATTTAAAAAAAACACATTCTGTTCACATGTAAAAAACGTAGTCCTTTAACATATAAGTGCATCTCACCTCGTAATAATGGAAACATAATGATGCATAAAAAAGTTTACATTGTCAGGTTGCAGTTGTGAGAAAGAAAAGTTGTGTTAATGTGCATGCTAAATGGTACATACCTGTGAGTGTGATGAGAATCAAAACAGTGATCAGCACGGAGGTGGTATGTAGAATTCCATCCATTCCTTATCCATGTAACACATCACAGATTCTCACATCTTCCAGTACACTATCCTCCCCTCACTGCCTGCCACTCTCTGAAATGGCACCATAAGAAAACGGCTAAACTCTACAGCAAAAAAAAAAGCATCCCATCTGCTGATCTGTAAATGTTGTAACCCACCACCCTAATAGAAGCTAGCATTTAAATTGAGCAGCATGCTTTTGTTATGGGGAATATTGATCCACGGGCTGTGTCATTGCATTGTGTAGGGGTGTCAGGTTGTTTTGGTGTACTTGATCACTTTTCCATATGATTTTCATTAAGTGTGAAAATGGTTGTGTAAAATAATAATAGGTTTCAGCTAAAATTACGATTTGCTTGCAGTCAGTTTGTCTTTTGAAGTTATCAAAGCCTGCATGTGTTCTGGGCAGATGTACATGATTTCAGGTATGTAGGAGGAGACGGTTGTAGTCCACTTAATTATTCAGTCAAAAGCAACTGGAAAAGTATTAAAATATCAGTTAGAAATTATGAGTATAAGTACGCCTCAATCTCCTACTGATGTTTGAAATAATATGTAATTACAAGTGACCTGGTGTAACCTTTAAAAACCTATAAATGCCATGATAATTATTATGACTCAGTTTTCTTACTTGTGTACATGTTAAATGTAAAGCATACTGTGCTACATTCATTATATTTTATTCCTAGTAATAATCGAGGTAATCTGTCATTTAAATATATTCACATTCAAATGGAAATTTATGGCATGTATTTATTTATTATTATAACAATTAATGCATCATTCTTATAACAATTTATTTCTAATATTTATATATGTATTAATTATTCTTTAAAACATTGTACTTCTATGTTTTATTCATATAACACATTAAACATAAATGGTTTTAACAACCCAATCAAATCACATTATAGTTTATACCAATGTTTGATAATTCTCAGAAATTATGATACACAGTACTTATTTTCTGAGAATATCTTTCATTGACTTTATATTCACCCTTGTTACTTGTGTGGTAACAATTGATTAGAATCCACCTGATGGATATCCTACTTTCCTGACAAAACTTTGAGCTTAAAGACCTATCAAATGGACTGTGACTGGAGAGATACTTCTGTAAGTAAGTACTGCACTTGTGTTTTATCTATCAAGGCTGTACCTGCCACTCAGTGATATATAAAGTGTCTGATGCAAATCATTTGATCGAGAGGATGAGATTTCCAGCTGGACTGAGAAACAAAAATGTTGAGGCAGTATTTTTAACAATACTACGTACAGTATTCATAATTTAACCAAATTATCCAGTGATAATTTTGTCAGTTATTATGAAGACCATACTTGAAGTTACTTAATTGTGTATTTGTCTGTGAGATCACTGTTAATTAAGTATGAGAGTAGGTACCAATTTGCTTGTTTTATCTGTTTTGCTTATAAATTTAAGTGCAAAAGTAATTGACTGCATGACAATATTGGTGGTGTAGTGGTCAATGCATTGGGTTTAAAGCTGATATGTTCTGGGTTCGAATCCCAATTGAGGCATGTTATTTGTAAACACAGTACCGACTCGAACCGAGGGTGAGTGCTCTGTTAGTCTCAGTGGACAGGTGTATACAGGTTTCCTCTCTTAATACTAACACTAACTTCTGTCCTGGACAAACAGTGGAGGCAGCTGGAATGCATGCCCAGGATAGATGAGCTTGAACCTGACTGTTCTCATTGTATATACATGTATAGCTTTCTATTGTAATAAGTTATAACTGACGGCATTGCTAAATACGATCTATATAATGTTATTTTAGTTACAGAAGATGACAAACTTTTAATCTATATTCATTACGATTATTTATCCCTGGCATCTGATGCACAAGTGTATTTTATAAAAAAGGAGATAAAATTACAGTATTCTGAGGAAATAGATCACATTTACAGAATGAAATGATATTCTGTTGAGATTGAATATGTTTACAATATAAACTAATATAATCTGTTTAAATGGCATTCGCTGTAAGTTGTGTAAGTTTTATACAAATAAAAGTAGTCAAATGTACATGTATGTAATACCTCTATAAAGAAAACCTTCCAAATTATTATTTATAAGTTTCAATCTGCAGTACATCTAATACCATGTACAATGTAATAGTTAATACAAAGGTGCCATGCATGGACATTCCTAAGTGATTGACAATTAATGCAATTAGTATTAAAAACCATTTACTGAAATGTCAAACGAATTAAGGGTATATAACAAAGTGTAACTGTGTTGTAAATTTATGCATTATTACATGACATTTACAAGATACAGATGCTATTTGATTGATATCACATTGTATGACATGATAATTATGTGTTTGATATGTCATGCATTGTACATCTTTGATATTACTGTGTTCAGGACAGAAGTTAGTGTTAGTATGATAGAGGAAACCCACTACTTCGAATTGATAAGTAGCAAGTGATATTTTATATGCTCTTTCCCACAGACAGGACTGTACATACCATGCCCTTTGTTGAACAAGTTGTGCATGTGGAAGTACACCTACCCATTGAGCCTTGCAGAGCACTCTCTCTGGGTTGGATTTGGTACTGGGATTAAAAATCCCTTATGCCATGAATGAGATTCAAACCCAGTATCTACCAATCTTAATTGGTTTTATATTGTTCGAACACTATATTTTCCGTTCCAACCAGTGATCCACGGCTGGTCTATCGAAGGCTGTGGTGTATGCTATCCAGTCTGGGAAAGTGCATATAAAAGATCCCTTGCTATTATTCGAAGAAGTGTAGCCTATGTGGCAGCAACAGGTTTCCTCTGTGACCAAGTGTCGATATAACCATGCGTTTGACATCCAATAACCACTGATTAATAATCAATGTGTTCCAGTGGTGTCGTTAAACAAACAAACTTTATCTTCTATATAGATATATAACAGCCATAAATGTGATGCCAAAACTCATTAAACAGTGTTCAGTACATTAAACAATAACATGCACTGTGGAGAAAATTAAGTCCACATCAACGAAATTCTGTAAGCTTACTTCCTGTTTTGGATTAATTAGCTGGAGAACCAATCAGGAATAAGAATTTCTGCATATTGATGTGACAAGTTAAAATTCTTTATGCCATGCAGCCCACCATTGGTTACAGGATGCCAGAAAGACTTCAAACAAGCGATGATGAGTGGTCATGCTAATGTATTACAAGCTTTGATAGGATCTGTTAACAGACCAATTTACACCTCTCAGGGCTAGGGTCATTTGATGGACTATGCCCCAAATTGATTGGCAAGTTTAAATGTTTGACCTGTTATTATCAAAATGTTTGATTGGTCTGGATAATCACTGACCATGGAGATGATTTGTTATGACAGATTTAAGTGTTTGAACAGTGCTGTGTTGTATTTTCAAGTATTAGTTTGTTTTAACGATCATTCCTGTGAAACCAGACCTGGACAAACACTCCATGTTCCTGGTTCTGATACTGATCTAGGTGGTTGGACTTTATACTTCACAGGAAATGTTGTTTGTTCCCTGCAGTGGGCCATGGTGCCATTGTCGCCTTCGAATATTAAATTCCAAGATGTCATTGTGATTTGTGGCTAATCTTTCTAAAATGTTTATGTTCCGATACAATCATGTTAATTGAATGTGCATCTTAGGATAATACTTTAAAATGTAATTGTCATATGGTACACCACTTTCAGTACCTTTATAAATATGTAAATGTAAATGTCATATCATAAACCAGCTTTAATATTTAAAATAAATTTTGATGCTATTTTATATAGAGGATATTAAGTTTAATTCCGAAGTGAAATGATAATTATTTCATGAGCTTTAGTGAGTAACTAAAATGATAATTATTTCACAAGGGACGTAAACTTAATAATACAAGGTGGTTTTTTTTAATATTATCTTTATTACTCCAGACATTTCATTCTAAAATGCTTTTCCAAAAAATTTTCAAGTAAGATGTAACGCTGAAAATAAAGAAGATGTGCATGCGATTCCATTGCATTCCATCGCTATAGTCAGTAAATAAGTGGCCTGCTGACATTCAGCTGATTGGGCTGAATTATGTGTCTCACTTTTACCACTTATACAAGTTTGGCATCTGAGTTCAAATGGCAATTTCTGTCTCGTTTGATTTCTGCTATATAACAGTGTTTGATTCCACTTTTGGCATAAGACCATATTTTTGTCTGATTTGTGGTAGGTCCTTAAATTTAACTATAGTGTATGTTTTAGTTGATCCAAGTACCGGTACTCATATTTTACCTATATATTATGGTAGGTCATAGCACACTTCACATGTAAGTTGTAGTTTGTGGTTGTTCTTAGTATTCCAATTTAAGCTAATAGTATATAGATTATGGTTAGTGATAGCTTACCATACTTTAAGCTATGCCTGTAGATTGTAGTAGATCCTAGCACTCTTTAAGCTGTAGTTTGTTGTTAAGCTATGGTACATGTACTACTCTTCTTTAAACTCTAGTTTGTGAAACATGTACTCGTAGTACAATGTACTGTTCTTTGAATATGTCATAGTACCCTGGTAATCGGTTTTAATCTGTTATTTGTTATAGGCCCTAGTATGGTACTCTACCAACACCCCCCTTGTCTAACCCTATTTAATTTGTCCACTATATACCCATAGAACCAGTTTTTTTTGTTCTAATACCTAGTCTGCCATCTACCCTCTGTCAGCTTCAGTCCTAACCCTCTTATGCAAACAGTTTTTTTTTTATTACCATAAATTGGATATCAAAACTTTTTGATCAAATGGAATATTCTTCATAGAATAGGATGTTCCAACATTTTGAAAGGCAATATTTTATGATCTTGGTTACAAATAATCAGAATTCCAAGTTATGGTACTGACACTTATCAGCAGGAAGACGTTTATTGGACAAGATTGTGGCTTATTTAGGTTCTGGCGTGGCAGACAACTTATCTTTGAGCAATATAACATTCTGCTTGAAGCAGTAACAGTACTAACTGTGTGTATAAAGAAGTTATGGACTTCCAGAATCAGTTGATTGGTGATGACAGGATCTCAATGGATGCACAATCATCAACAATCAAACTGAATCTTATCACTTGCCAATTCCGTTGTGAAGCTTTAGACTTTATCATCTGAGTGTGAGAGATCTAGGATAGCAGTAGAGAATCCGACTGAGGTGGGTGAGGTCTGGGGATCAATTCTCCTCAGTGATCATCCTAAGCGTTTATCGAGTTCCAACAAATGGTTCATGACTTGGGCCTACATAAAAAGCTGTGGTATGTGCTATCCTGTCTGTGAGTTAGTGCTTTTAAAAGATCTCTTGCAGCTAATAAACCTGTATGGTATAAGAAGAGTATATGTTGTAACAGCAATTGATATTTCCATAGGTTTAACCGTTTCATCTTATGAAATGGTGGTGAAATTTTCATTTTAACAAAGGATTTAAAAATGGGGTGGGGGGAGTTGTGTGGGGTGGGGGTGACTTAATGTTAAATTTACTGACATGAAAAAAGTTTCAAATTAACAAAGACAAACTTAAAATAAATGAATAACTTACAAGGTTTTAAACTTATAACCTATTTATGTGCTCATATCCAATTAAAGTTCATGCATGTCTGTCCCAAACACGACGTCAGCTGTCTGGACGGCCTGTCCAGGACAGAAGTTAGTGTTAGTATGAGAGGAAATCAGCTACTCCAATTTGATAAGCAACAAGGGATCTTTTATATACATTTTTCCACAGACAGGACAGTACATACCACAGTCTTTTGTTACATCAGTTGTGGGTACTGATCAGTGTAAGTGGTATTACACCTACCAATGGAGCCTTGCGGAGCATTCACTCTGGGTTAGAGCTACTTTTGGGATTAAAAAATCCCATATGCCACAATTGGGATTCGAACCTAGTACCTACCGGTCTTAAACCTGATGCATTAACCAATGTGCTACGGAGGCTGGTTTGAATTTAAAAGATTGACCGTTTGAATGGAAAGCAGGCATTTCACCTGCAAACCTCATGGTCTCTCTGTTAGTGTTAAAGAACTGCAAATCCTAGCTCAGTCTCGAAGACTGTTGAACAGATTTATTTTTGTCCATCATGTCTGCCGTTTGCAATTAACCTGAAGCACTGGTCATCTGTTAGGTACATCTGCCACTCGGTGTTAATGTGATGGGTAGGTCTGCTGTTAGATACATCTTCATCCTTCATGCTCCTGCCACACATTAATCTCCTTATGTTTTCCACTCACAAATCGTTTGGCTATTTTAGGTAATGTGTATGTATACAGGTAAGAAACTGATAGGGTTTATTATTCTGTCAGTAATTAACCATGAAACTCGGGATTACATTTATAAAAAGAGATAAAGTTTGTTTAATGATACCATTAGAGCATGTTGACTATATTGGATATTCAGACAGTTATTTTAACACATGGTCTCTGAAGAATCGTGCTGTTGTCACATAGTCTTTTCTTTTTTTAAAAACAGCAAGGAATCTTTTATATGCACTTTCACACCTACACAGGATAGTATATACCACCACATTTGGTGTATTAGTTGTGGTACACTGGCTGGAATAGGAAAAACCAACAGATCCACTAAGGATAGATTCTACAACCTCATGCAGACATTCCAACAAGGAGACAGATCCCACTGGATATTTTATTTTTGTTTCCCTATCTCCATAAACTACATGTACCTTTGTATTTGATGTGATAATCACAACAATGAGCACCTATTATCAAATTTATTAAAGTGATTTAAAATTGGGTATATCCATGTGTGCACAGGTTTTTTGTCATGTCATAGTACTGGTCTGAATTTAATAGAAAACTGCTGTTTAAAAAACATGTTATGTTATGTTATATTATCGAATTATTGGCATACAAACAATAATATACTTAATAAAACAATTATAAATTACAAATATTTTTTGGATACATACAAGGTAGGGTATTTACTTGTCAGACATGTTTTCGATTCACAATGGTGACTAGTTGATGGTATGTATATCATGGTAATGATGGTATGTAAACTACAGAAATGTATCTGGGATAAGACGAAACAGGATTTTAAAAATTTGTTTTTGGAATTGGAATTTTTCTTCTGTTAATTTTACAGAGGTGGCTATATATACTTACTAGAAATGGGTGCTTGAACAGAATGTGAAGACACGGTTGCTTGAAACTTTGGTGGAATTACAATACACTTAATAAAACAGATTCAGATGGCACCAAAATGTCCAGCCATAAAATTGCCTTGCAGAAAGTTGTTTTGCCGATCTTTGTTTTAAATGATAAAGGTCAATCTCCTTGGAAATGTGTTCATGCATTTGTTCCTCTTGTCTCTTCAGATTGAACTGCTGACTATGTATGAAACACTGCATGGCTTTCTCACAACCTTCTACTATAAACATTTGACTTTCAACTCTGCAGAAAGAAACATTAAAAAGGCTGGAAAGTAAATATTTGTGTATTTGTAAGTATTTGACTTTCAGCTGTAGGTGTGAGGTCGGACTGGTGGATAAGCTCAGGGTTAATATCCGGTTTGGTAGGCAAATGTAGCTCAATTAAACTGGCTGAGAAATAAAAAAACTTGAAGCTTAACCAAATTTTAATGAAGAACTTTTTTTAATTCCTGAAGAAAGAATTTATAGTTGGTTGTACTCAGCTGCTGCATGATGATTGTGGGCTTTCTTATAAATTCAGTGAGTTATACAATTAAAGATGTAATATTATAGTATTGTTTATGCTTGATAGCAGACAATACTTACTGTAAAAAAACAACATATTTTTACGTTTTTTAAGATATTTTTTTTTTTATGTTGTCTTATCATCTTTAATTATTTGTTTTTATGTAGTAGCCATGATTTGTTGTCATTAGGCATACCGAAGTAAAAGCTAAGTCAGAGTGTCACATCAAATGATATCCTATGTTCCATAATAATGAACATAATGATGAATCAGCTTTGGAGAACTGGTGACATGAGAACTAGTCATAGTGTGACATAATTAACATTGCAGAGAGCAAGTGCAGCATTTTACATTTCACTAAAAATTATATGCACTACGTATATCCATAATATGGATAAATTAATCTGATATTCCCAGGAACCCCTTTCTGATTTAAAAAAAATTACTCATACATGTACTACTTTAGCTCATATATACATATGGATATAGATAACCAAAAACAACCAGTTTGACGAAATCCTTTGTAACTAAAAAATTGCATTTTTAGTAGCAAACACATGACACTATTGAAACTTGATGTTTGATGCTACTGAGTTGACTCAATTTGAAAAAATATGCAATGAATCAAAACTAGCAATGTGTTGCTCCATTACCAGAAAAGAATTTATTGATAATTATTGTTGAAATATTTTGTATAAATTAAATATAAAATTTTATCCGAAGTGTCCACTTCGGTGATATGGATCATGATGATAGGTGATTGAGGATCAGGCAGTTTAGAGTGCGATACACAAAGAGCAATTTGCTGCTCCATTAGCTTGATGAGATACTCATCACCTTGATGCAGCCTGCTGATACGCTAACCATTGTCTTCAAGAGGCTCACATTCCGTCTACACCTGGAACACAGCAACACAGGTATTCCCAGCACCTGGGTAAATACGACATCTGAAGGCGCAAGTATATCCATGGGGGTGTGCTTTTCATGCAAGTATGGCAGATATATATGTCTGTTGAACATCACAGCACATCGACATGACAACTCTTACATGTATGTTATATTTTAGAATCAATGGCGACATTTTATGAAATATAGCAAACAAGATAACTTTGTTTTAGCCAATATACCTACTAGTATATCACAATCATGTAAATGAGTAAGCTTTGATTTATGATAATTAATTTTTGTAGGAACTATATCTGTTAAGTATATTTGCATGCATATATGAATTTTTGTAGGCAATATAATTATCATGTAGGTGAGTAAATTTTATAGTCAGTATATACCTATCGGATAAAAGAGTATGTTTTGATCTACAATATTCATTTAGAACATAATTTCACCAAATATATGTTATGTCATTAGTATAATCCTGTCAAAGCCAGTCTTCAGCAAACTTGCAATTTATTGCCAAGACTTAATAGAGATCATAAATATTTACATCATTAATATTAAACATTCAACACAAAATCATTATTTTGCATCATTTTGTACTAATAGTAAATAAATATATGATTATACTCATGTGGTGACATACAAAATTTGTAGAACTCATTTGACAATTCCATGAATTTTGTATGGTAATTACACTCACAACATCTGATAAAAGAAGGAAGCACTACATGTACTATAAAGCATCTTTTTAAAGAACTATTAAAAAGCATCTTGAAACAAATTCCATTCTTTCCAAATGTCAAATATATAAATTATTATGGAACTAACAAGCTGGTTTTGTTTTGTAAAACCTTTGATGTTTTTGTTTTTGAAAACAATTTGCTACTAGCAAGGCTGATTTTGTACACACAGCTTGGGAACGATGTTTCATCTTACAATCATATCATATTTTCAGGGTGGTACTATTTATTTTTATACTTGTAATCCAATTAGTTAGGAAACATGAAATATTGCTTCCAGATCAGAAGAAATTGGGCCCCGAGGCATTTACACAATCCTGGCTTTGTTTGCTTCAATCAATTTTTTTGCTGTATACACAATGCTCAAAGTACTTGCACCAGGCTTGTGGGAGCCGGGACAGACATATTGAAATATTTATGGCAATGTCAACTTGATGACATGTTTTGATTATTTTCTTATTCTTACCAGCAGGCCTCTATTAATGTTCTGCATGGTACTGTCATGATGAATGAATAAATATTTCACTAACTATGACAACAACAATTTTATAATTGGACGTTATAGAAATTTGCACTAATTATTACAGTAATAATTTTATAATTGGACATTATAAAAATTAAAACACCAAAGTTACATAAGTCTTAGATATTCTATGAAATAATATTTCCTTGTACTAGTATAACAAAATCCAATAATTTATCAGGAAAACTTCAACCATAAAACATCAGACAAAGCATCATCCTTAAAATATAATAAATATAGGTATATCTATATCATGTATTAGTAAACTAGTATTAATAGATATTGCTGAAGAATGTACCTCAATTATTAAATATAATAATTTGTGGAGAAGCTACCTCAAGCGTGCATTGATGTGTATTGCGTGTCGCAGATATGATGATTGTCATTCACCTGTGAACAAAGCAAATGAGTCACCATGGTGATGATTTCCACAATAAAATCTGCCACATTCAGGTAGACAAAGAGAACAAAGAATTTAACTTGGTAGAATGAGACAAAGAATGTTTTAAACTTTCATGTTTTTCCATTTTCATGCATTTTGCTGTGTTTTATTACTTGTTGAAATATTGCTACACATCTTTGATAATTGGTTATGTTTCTCATTGTAACAATGGATTTTTGGTTTCCCTGGAGCTTTTTGTAATTAAATGTGTCTGTTAAACTCAAGTGATCTGGTTTATAGTGTTTAGAATGTGAATATGGTCTTAATAGAACAATAATGGTCTTGAATTGTTTATTTATATACATTTGTATACTAGCATATACCAGTATGTGTGTGTGTGCGCGCGTGCGTGCGTGTGTTTGTTATTTGTACATGTTTATGAAAGAGTAATCTGTTATGTACATGTACCTGCAGTGCAGTATTAGAAAAACAGAGTTAATAGTTTCAAAGCATCAACAGAGTTAATATTTCATGTACGTTACTAATGAACCATCAATATAATTAATCTTTAATGTTATTTTCCTGTGGTTTCAAGAGTTCGTATTTTGTGTGTTAATGAGCATACATTCCTTCTCAGATACTGTATATAAACAACATAAGTTAAAATATTTTAACACTGCAAGCTAGTGCATTTTATAATGACTTAATGTTTTATGCACCTACTAATATATTTATCAGAAGGCTGATTTATATGTACATGTACATGCATATATGAAAAGAATTAATATTTCAATGTTCTGATACTGGTTTATCAAAACACTTAATGTTTTCTGCATTGATACTTGGTCAATGGCTAAGATAACGTAGCCTCTGTTACACATCCTTTATTATGTCAGTGCATCAAATGGGTTAATGTTTCGTTAACTGACATTTGGCTATAAACAGAGTAAATGTAATTATAAGTACTGGTACTTGACCACCAAAAGAGTTAATGTTTTTTTTTGCATTGGGACTTGGTGATTTATGTTAAAGATTTATGTAACAGTACTTGAATGGGTAACAACAGAGTTAATTTGTTATCTTGTTCTATAGTACTTAGGATGTACAATAGATCCAGCTTTCATTCAACATTCAATACATAAAATGTATATTAGGCATGTTTAATTGTTCCAAATGTTGAATTATTCAGTGAGCTTAATGAAACCATTTTTATTGGGTTTACTTAGAATAGTTATTTTGGCAGCAGATGCCAGCTCTCCAGGATGAGATGGATCTCTGGCTGCAGTACTCTCATTATTACTGGCATTAACAGGTTTCGTTTTCACTTTAACATGTGGCATTATGCTACAGTTCACAGTGCTTTTAATCCAGCAGAATAGATACCTGTTGTGTAACTGAAATTGCCTAAACATTTTGAATAATAATGGGAACAGTTGGTTATTGTAGCATCGATTAATTCCATTATTAAAGTGCTTGTAAATTTAGGTAAATATCTCCATTTGGCCAGTGAAAATGCAAAATGCATATCACACATACTAAATGTATTACGGTACGTTTACTTCATATGATTTCTAGCCATATATAACATATTCATTGTAACATATTTGTTGTATTGTCCTTTACCATTTGATTGTGTTCTGGTCTGATGTAACATACTACATGTATGTCTTATAGTCAATATTACCATCTTGTTTCTTGCTGTTTTGTCAAGGGTGTCGAAAGACAACACCATTGGACAAATAGTTTTAAAAACACAATTAATAGATCCACTCATCTGGAATTATTTTTTTATTATTGAAGGTACAAATTTATTTTCTTAAAAAGCCCCATCTCTTGTCATAGATTTAACTGCAGTGTTTAATACTTCAAATCAAATAAAAAATACTTAGAATATAGTACATACAGCAAGTCTGTCAGTCAGGCAGGCAGCCAGCTATGTAAATAATTGGAAATGGTGTTCCACCCTGAATGTTTTATCCCAGGTCTGCTAGCCTGGCTTCCTAGTGTGCACTATCATTTGTGATAACCCTGCTATCTGGCTGGCACCAACCACTGGCTGCCTACACCCAGTTCTTGATGATAACTTGTATCAACTGAAGCTAAGATAAGACATTTTTCTTAAAGCTGAGGCGGGTCTTTTTTTTCTGTTCATAAATTATAAACTGAAGTATGCTAATAACTTTTTATTCAATTTACCTGAGCCGTATTTTCAGTTTATTTTCTTGGTTCACAAGGTTAGTTTCCTTCTGTAAACAGATGTTTCTGTGACAGCTTTTATGGTGGTAGCCAGTGTTACATAAACAACTGTGTTTATAGAAATCAAGCGGGGAGTTTGCTAATCTGGAAAAACAATAATCGGTGTTTGAAACAGAATGTCTTCTTAGAATGCTGATCTGTTTGGCATTTGATCTTAACATGAAGTTGGTGATGGGATGTATCTGTTTTAGTAAAATAATATTCCTTGGACTATCTTTTAGGCTTACAGAAGTAAAATTTTGGTAAATTATTGACATAATAAAAGATGCCTCATTATCTGCATGTACATCAGCGGATTCCCTTTATATTCTTGTTTTATTTGCGGTTTAGCTTTCATGACATGTGAATATAATTATCTATGGGTATGATATTATTTAAGTCACAACATTTTGATACTTTTAGCCATTGTTTTAAAAGAGATATTAGGCTCTCTGTGGACAAACCAGCCTCTGTGGTTAATGCTAGATCTGGTATAAAACTTACCAGTAAGTACTGGGTTTGCATCTCATTCGAGGTCTGGGATTTTTACTCACAGTACCAGCTCCAACCTTAAGAGTGTTCCTTAAGACCCAATGGGTAGGTGTACTACCACTTACACTGATGTAAATAAGTTATAACTGACGAACTCTGTGGCCATATAAATTGTTGGTATTTTTCTGGTAAATATCTGAATTTTTGTTGTCCAAAATAATTTACACTGTATATATCTGTTGAATTTTGCCACATGTTATGAAAAATCTGTTTCAATTTTCAGTTTAATCCTACTTTGCTTCATCCAAAAGAAGATATTTGCTCCAACAAACTGACAGAAAAGGTACAAAAAACACATTTGAAACATGTTTTTTCCTTACTGGGTCTTTATTGGCTGTTTGGAGTTATGCATCAATCTAAAGAAATTACTTGAGAATTTCTGACAGGAAAAATCAATAAATGATGCATGAAGGAAATAATGTGGCAAATTAAACCTGGTGTGGCCCCACTCGAGAGAAACAGTGAAATGCTCAACAAGTCATTCAGTGGGGACATCACCTTCAATGCGCAATCCTGAACAAGCGGTGTAATATAAGTCCAAGAGAGAACTTCAACTGATTTTAGACTTGTTATAGTCAAACTCCATCTGTATAGCCCTGTTCCCATCAAACCCTTTATCTCTTTCTTTCGACTATATACACATAACACGCTGTGTACAGTATGCTACATGTGTATTATTATCAGTTATAACATAGATGTGAAATTTGTATGCCTCTTTTTGATTATTTGGTGAAAGTTTTCTTATGATCCATTAGACCCAATAAATAAATAATGTATTTTATGCCCTCGTAGCAACAAATATTTACCATCGCATAAGTATGTATAAATAAATACGTTAGAATTTCAAAAAGTGACTTTTATAACCCGGGTTCAGACTTAATATAAATTGTAAAATACCTGGGTGTAAGGAGCATAAACTTTATAATAGTTTTAAAGTGTTGTACAATAAAACCTGAGTTGCTTGGACTCTGTAGTAATTTTGACAATTTTTCTGTAAAATGTTTATCATGGTTGGTATTGTCTGGGTTAATACTGTAATTTTTGAAAATTAGATTTATCTCTTTGTATTTATAATATTATATTGTGTTATTCTAAGCTCTTGAAACTTCAGTTTACATCTGATGATAATTTACACAGCAATTACGATGTTTGTTTATCTGATAGGTTACCTGGTGCAGTCACTGAGGATCAATTGGCTTACTTTGGCCGAACATGAAATGGATGTAGTGATCTGTTTTTGTTGTTTGAAGCTTCTGCAATAAGCTATAATTTACCTACTTCACAGACCAGTGGGCTGGAGAGCCAGGATGGCATAGTCATTAATTGCCCTGGACTGGACATGGTATGGGATGAGATGATGAGATGTAATGGTCGGTAAGTCAGGGGGAAAGGAATCGGGGTATAATTGAGCGACAGACAACTTGGCAGCTACATCTGCTGGAGGTGGGCAAATGCTGTAACTCTGTGATAGCACTGTAATTGCTCTGTATTTCTGGTAAACATCAAAGAATGTAGCTTCTGTTCACCATGGAATGGGTCAAGCCTGGAGCAAGATACCGAATTATTTTACACTAAGTTTTGGTTACTATGCCAGTTAACCTTCAATTTCTGTTTATTTCATTTGGGATGTATCAATAATCTATTTGAAATCGCCTCAAGTCTTGTAATTAGATTTTTGTGAACATTAATGCTATTTGTGGACCAGACCAGTACTGGGACAAACCAAATTGTTCAATCAAAAGGGGTGATCTATTCACTGAAGTGTACAGATAGTTATAACAAAAAGATAAGAAAATGCAAAAAAGTAATGCAAGTATATTATTTGAGCAAACAAATTACAAGATTAATCCAACTGCTTTCTCGCTTCAATGTAGAAGAAGTCTTAGTTGTTTGTAAATAATTATTTGTTACATCATTATCCCATATATTGTTCAATCATCATTCATTTACTACTCGAGGTATTTCACTATAAAATATACACCATTTGTTCTTATGTAATAATTATAATAAAATTGATGATAGCATATTTTGTGTTCTACCAATAGGATGTACTCTATACATGTATAATAACTGGATGCGGTATATTATTGCAATGTTATCGTGTGGAGTAATAAACAGATTTAATTGCTCATAAACTGAACAGAAATACATTATATGTAAGTGTTCAGCTTTACAATGAAGTGGTGAATATCTATGTTTTTTTTAATAATTTAGATGAAATTTTGTTCTCAACATTTTATTAAGTAAAGAAACTTGATATTTTCCTTTAGTTATACTATACATGTATTAATAATTTTCGTTGATAATTGGGAAATTTACAGGATGTTGCACTTAATGTTATCTCATGAAGAACTATTTTAGGCAAATGAATGGATAAATCCCACAAACAGCAATGTTCATTCACGTGTTCCTCTGAGAGGTGGTAAAGTGGACATTGATACAAATATTCATACTTGTTGTTTGTAGCAGTACTGGACATATTTACCAATACTCTGGGTCACAGTGGAATGGGACAGGGCCTGGGTGGTCTGGGAGTTTGTCCCTGAATGGATGGTTAACCCTTGGGCTGATGATGAACAACTGTCATTGTTTGACCTGCACACATCATTGTGTTGTTGAAGATGCTTGCATGGAGCATGTTTATTTGTCCATCACTGCCAGTTTGTGTTGCAGTCATGTTTGTGTTTAAGTCTTGTATTTGGTTACCACTAGGGACTTGCATGAAAGCCAGACATGAAGCCGGCTGCCATAGCCAAAAGCAAAGTTTACAAAATGAACAGGAAGCAAGAAATAACAGTATTATAGTGGCAAGGTCATTTTGGATCTCTTGCTGAATGCTGTTTCTAGCATATGCTCCAGATACAATAGTGTTTGGAAGATGTCTTTTTTTTAATACAATTATACTGACATGCATCTCAAGAAAATAAGATTATCTGTATACAACCATACCCCCAACAAAAGCTGTTGGACTGAAATTTTCAAGTTAATTGACATGTAACATGGATAAGCAAGGACACAAAATGTAATTGTATACAGTTCATCTTGTAATTAATAGACACACCACACTGTTCATCTTCACGATGTTACTAGTGTAGCTGCTTAATAGACTCATTAGGAAAGAGTTCTTCCCATTGCTATAATAAGAATACAGTGTAGATCACAGTCTACCGGTCTCCGTGGCGCAGTGGTTAATGCATCAGGCTTAAGACTCGTAGGTACTGTGTTCGAATCCCATTTGTGGCATATTGGGTTTTCAATCCCTGTACCGGCTCCAAACCAGAGCGAGTATTCTGCATGGCTCAATGATGTCTTGTAACAGGCTTAGCAAAGGCTGTGGTATATACAGTCCTGTCTGTCGAATATGGAAATATTTACCGTATTTGCATTTAGTGCGTAAAAAGCTAGCAAAATAAAGTTAATGTGCTCGTATATGAATGTCGGCAACTATTAAAATATAATATTTTATAGGTGCTTTTTTTATTGGCCATTGCTAAAAACATTTGTTCATAATTCTTAAATGTTTAAAAAAGAAATATTTAAATTATTTACAAGTTTATATAATAAATGCAGTATAACCATCCCAAGATAGTGGATAAATGCTGTTGTTATTTGTATCCTTTCGAACAAATCTGTCCACAAGACAAAAGGTCTTGAAGATTCATATAAAAGACACATTGCATAATTATTTTTTTCAACTGAATGTTGCAGAACATTTTGTTCAATAAGTTAATTGTACGAAGCCATAAGTTTCGATATGTGGAAGATATCACATTTTTGATAACCTCATGATTTGAGCTTTTGACATTCAGCACAGTGTAAAGAACCTTTCTATCAGATTAATATCTGATTTATTTGCTAGGAAATTACTTAAAGATATTGCCTTTAGAAATGTTCCATGTCATATTATTCCGGTTACCATTAACTGAAAAAAGCCAGGATATTTTAGGAGTGTTTTCATATGCTACGCTCTTTGTTGTCTTAGAAAACATGAACATCAATGTGTCACTCGTTGTATCCTACAAGTTTATACAGTGCTACATGTAGTATTCGACCATCTTTATCATTTCAACAGTATTGTGAACTTAGGCTATGGCAATGTTAAAATATAGTAGTTCTTTAGATTAATTGGGTCTTTTACATTCCTTTCTTTCATTAAGTTTGAAGACTTTTGGTTATTGATTGGTTGTTCATATTGTCTAGAGTATCTGCCAGTACAATTAAGGGTTCAAGAGATGAGTGTGGCACTTTTATTCCACTGAAGGCACTTTTATGATTGTGTCTTGTAAGCAGTTTGTTAGCGTTTAGATTTCACATGCAGTGAGGTTGTAAAGAACAGGCTCAATTGTTCATTATGTTTGCTGTATTCAATATTTGTGATGTTTCACCACATAATATACTGTACAATGGGTATTATTCGTGGCTGTAAATTTTCATGATATCCCAAAAAAATATCAACTAGTAATATGCAATTTTCACGTTGCTGACCATTTCTTTTTAATGACTTTCAATGGAACGACTGGACTGGGATAGTGGTTAAGGTGTGCACATAAGTGTGTTTTTATTTAAATACACATTTCCATGGAGCAAACAATAATTACCACCGAATTGGATAAACCTTTTGAATACACTGTAGTTTGGGCTGAGATTAAACCCAAGATGTTTTTTACATTCTTCATTAATTTCTTATGATAATATGGATCTTGTTAACTAAGCTATCAACTACTGGGTAATAATATTGCATTATGCCAATAGTGATCAGAAATATAACAGCAGCTGAACAAGTTGGTCTAACAACAATAACGTTCTGATATGTGGTACATGTATACTGTTACCCCATTGTTGACTTCCACTGATTTATCTTGTCATCACATTTTATCCCAATAGTGATCAGAAATATAACTGCAGCTAAACAAGTTGTTCTAACATTAATATTATTACTGTTTTGATGTGTGGTGTATTGTTACCCCATTGTTGACTTCCACTGATTTATCTTGTCATCACAGACACACAGGGATCAGCCACCTATGGTGACATAGGGGCCGACTGAAGCCACTTACAGTGTTAGATGTTTGTTAACGATTAACTGGTGCCATCAACAAGTTCCTCATGTCTGGCTCTCTGGGGTGTGAATCTGAATTCTTTCTCAAAGGATATGGTCAGGTGAGATATGATTTAATTCAGGATAGAAAGTAGTATCAGAAAGTAGGATAACCGAATTAAACAGGTTGAATATATTTTTTTATGAGATAAACTATTTAAATTTTTTTTTATAATTCTATAACCGTATTCAGTTTTGGCCCATATTTAGATTACTGTTATATTTTCAATTAATACTTTGACTTATAGTTTATTGATAACATTTTGGATTGTTACAATGTTATCTTAAAATTAAGTTTTATTTAGATTCCCATTGAACCTGTATTTTCATTTAAAAATAGTTAAACATCAAAACAATCATTAAATCTAATCTAGAGTAGGGGTAGGGGATGGGGGTGAATTGGCCCTCACATTTTAAAAATTAATTTGTTTGAAATTGTCCACAGCCCAAACAAAGAAAAAAACATTTTTCAAAGTGGCCAATTATATAATTTTAATAGGTATTAATAAATTCCAACAACATATCATTTTGTAACTTTGTCCAAATTATCGGTATCTAGATTACTTTTCTGTTGGCTGTTTTGTACATATCCATGCATCACTTGTTGGTTGGTTATGCGAGGTCATCCTGGATCAGTGGTATTTCACAACTGTGCACATTATCTCTGTGCAATGAGTCTGTTGTCTGTAATACTGCAGCATTGTGCACCGGTTGTCTCCATGCAACCTCCAAAACTGGTCTGCATTCTGCATAGTTACATCTGTAGCAGGCATTCTTTCACCATGGCAATTTAACAAATGTCAGTTTGCTAAAAAGCAAAACCATCTGTTTTTGCATATACGTTTTTGTGGCAACTGACTCTCTTTTGAGCATAGAAGGAAAAGAGGAATCGAAACCCATGGACTTGCTTGGGAAGCACTAATCAAATAATTCCTATTACTGCTTGGTTACGAGTGATATTGTTCACATATTTAACAATCTTGATGTATATCTTGTGCCGAGCAGTTGCATTTTAAGAAATTGAACAGATTCCTTTTCACACTGTTACTCATTAATGACATAACATCTATAGTACATGCGTAAGTTCTAAGTAAACCTAGTACTGGTTAACAAAGCCTATGGTGTGTACTGTCCAGTCTGTGGGGGAGTGTATATGAAAAATCCATTACTATTTAGTAATAAGCAGTGAGTTTCCTTTCTCATGCTAAAACTAACTTCTGTACTGGTTAGGCAGTCCAGACAGCTGGACTGCATGTCACAGTCCAGACAGCTGAACTGCATGTCCAGAACAGAATTTCTTGATATGACAATTGGATATAGGCATGTAAATTAGTTATAACTATACTTGTTAGTTTGTTGTTAAATACTTAGAACCTGGTACATACTGGTTAGTCATTAATTTATTGTTAGTTACTTAATTTTTTGTTTGTTCCTTATTCTTATTTTCTTCATGACAATTAGTCCTGTAGTAGAATTTTATTTTTGTTACCTCTGTATAAAAAGAAATAATATTTTTATATTTGCTACTAGTTAAAATGATATACTTTTTAGTTTGTATAGTTCCACCAAATGCAATGTCTATGATTAATGTACTACAAGGATGTTTGTTGTTTGGACAGATTTGTCTCAGTAATACTAATAAGAGGATCATTGTTGTTCTTGTATTCTGTATTTAGGGTGAAGATGGTTGAATAGTCTGTAAGTAGCAATTTAGCATCAATGATTGATATTCTTAATCTTGTAACTTCGTCAATGATTGTATGGCTTTGCCATGTTGAGCTGGATTGGTGGGTGATACTGCGGTCAAAAGTAGACAGAAATACAATGTCAACTATGCAATTCATCACTATTATAATAAATAAAACATGCTGGGTTTGTGATGTCCTTGTGAGGGTAAATATGTGGTACATTTTAAATTAATTAATTGTTGGTTTGTTTTTACAAAACATAAAAAATGTCAAATGGACACCTTAAGATTAAAGCAAAGAATACACACTGAAAGAAAATAAAAAAAATTGTAGGGCTTTATTCTCAGGAATGAGAATAATTAGTGGTATGATTTTAATTTCCTGGATACAAGATGTCCTGCCTGCCACTCATTTAACACTGTGAAGTCCTAGACCATCTGAGATCAATTAGAGCTTGTGTCCACCGGTTGTCTGTCTAGACCATGAAGCACATGTGCCATCAAATCTCTCTAATAACCAGGAATTACACGGACAATTGAGCCTGTCCAATATGGTTCTCATTGCAAGGAACCACAAACACAGATTTGAGGGCTTTAGTATGCCAATCAGGATAAAAACTCTTTTGGGAGTCATAAAATAATGGACAGATCACTTAGAATTTATTGCTGTATTCCCCATGTAAAATGAAATATGGTGCTTGTTTCTGTGTCCTGAGAAAAAAAGGTTTTAGAGTTTGGGTGTAACAGGCAGGAAAGTTTAGTTTATGTATTAGCTCTTTACAGAGTTCAATTCTGTATATTTCTAAAAATAATGTTAAAAGAAGAAAAAGAAATAATTAATATGATTTCAAATTTATATTATTTCTCATTGAGAAAGGTTTAAATATAATATAATAGTTGGTTGAAATTGAGAAAACTAAGAGATCTACTGAGGAGGATCCATTCTTCGACTAAATGCATCTGTGCTGTGCTAAATCCCGTTCTTAGATGGATGTATGACTGGTTATTGGACTGAAGCATCAATGGACACTGGTTACATGATTGAAAGATAGCTGAGATAGATTTTGTTGAGGACTTAAAATGACTTAGTAATAGACATTTTTTGGTTTCAGTTATTGCAAAGTATTTGAGGGGTGGACATATAGATGGATGAAATAAATGGATAGATGGATGAGCAGTTAGTTAATTATATATTTCTTTTTTATTACAAAAATACATGTCAGGCATTTTTGATAAAATTTTATTCTATCCATTTCATCAAATGGACATAATTATTAAAAGAAAGTTTCTTTTCAAGTGTAGTACATGTATATATACTAGTTGGAAAAATTTGGTTTATTTATATTTATAAAATGTATGTATAGCAGCATATCAAACATATTCGCAAACAATTCACTGTCACCTGTTTGTGGTATAATACAGATATTACTAGATACACATGGTAATAGATGTTTTTATGTAACATTGGCTCTTTCAGTTGGCAGAATGAAGGCATGGACTGCCACCTGTTTGTGGTATAAGACAGACACTGGTATGTGAGAACTAATCAGTATGTGCTTATTGTAATTGTCCGCCACGTGTGATGATAACTGGGTGTGCTAAGAATGGATATTGCATCGTGGGCACAAGCCATTCACATCTACGCTACATGCAAATTGCAATATTGGAAGTGGATATGATTGGGAGCCATTTATATCTGGTTTATTTTAGAGGATGTGACTCACTAGTTTAAAAAATTACTGTACATTGTAAGCCGATAGCACTACATGGGTTAATCAAGAGATAACTACATGGAATTGGCGCTCAAATACTTCCAGACATTTGCACTACAGCAGGACATGCACTGCTAGATGATGCTTTGTCTATTTTTAGAAGTGGGTGGGAGCAGCGGTTGGCGTTCTTTCTTGAGGTGTGAGATGTTGCAAGATCAATCCCACCAGTGGAAAACAACAACCCTTTGATTTTTCCTTTCCCAATTCCAGAACACCCAAGTGATTGATTTATCTATGATATGCATTGTCTTGTGTGGAAAACCCGCATATAAAAGATTCCTCGCTCGTAATGGAAAAAGAAGTATGTTACATCTGTAAACCATGTGTTGAAACCACTAAATGTTTTACATTTACTAGCCCATTACATGCAGATACAGGATAATTTGTAAATAGAGTGACACACAACAAATTATTTGACCAATTATTGAAAGAGGGGCCTGGGCCACCCTAAATCCAGACCTGCCCATGATAATTAATAAATATGGCCAGCATTGTTATTATACAAACTATTTTTTATCTTTATTTTTGAAATGGCCCTGGTTTGCAATGACTTCATTTTAATGCTCTTCAGTTAGATTTCAAAATAGTTGAAGATCTTGCAAATAATGCTAGGTGTGACTGTGTTGTTATATTAAACACAATCTTTATCAATAAGACTTTAATTAAGTTACTAAGTGATTAACTGTGACATGGACTTCTAAATTAGTTCAAATATTATATTTCGCCAAATATATACTGATATTAAAAATATATTATTTATTTCATAATACCGGTAACTATTTTTTAGCTTTTCATCTATCTTAATAAACAATTATTGAATTCTGTACTTGAATTTGTATGTGTGATAATAGTTATGCGTTTTCTTAACAGTCATGGTAGAATTGAATGCAATAATTAGGTTACTTATTATTATATGAAGCTGAAATGATTGTAGTGAAATGAATAGTCCCATTATGTAAAGTAAACAGCCTATTTGAATAGCTACATTTGATGATTTAATATAAAATTTTAGCATGCAATCTGCACCTTTAAAAAACAAACACAATACATTATGGTTACATTATAAAGTTTTTGTTTACCTCAAGTTCTTCTCTGTGGTTCAGTTATATGAGCATCACATTCGTATCCCTCCTGTTACTTGATAAACTGCACAAATATAATTATCTTGCCACCGTTCTACAACATGTTCTGCTCGAATAGCTCTTGAATAATTTTGATAGCAGTCCAGAAAGCAGTAAGATAAATTGCCAAATAGATTAGAGTGGTGTGTTGTGAAGATTCACCTTGACAAACCAAAGCAACACTTCTGTATGCTGCAGGCAGCTATCTGCCTCCGGTCTCCTCAGATCTCTGTGATGAGATGGCACCCTCTGCTTCTGTTCTTCGGTTTCAGGTTCTACCAAAATTAGAACACGACTACCACAGAGATCTATCGGTGAGCTTCAAGCTTTATGAATGAAATTGTTTCTTGTTGCCTGAGAGCTTCCATTTGTAGCATTGTAGTACATGTATTAAAGAAGGTTGCCACTTGAAGTTTAGTGTAGATGCCAGACGGGTGTCACTTCAGCTGTAGTGGGGATGCCATTTTATAGCTGAGTGAGCTTACTACATGTATGAATATTCCTGTCTATGTGAGTTCGTTTCGTATTTTTATTTAGAGAATTTAAACTAAAGAGGCTAAATATAGAAAAAGGAGCTTTAATCTGAAAGAGATTATAGAAGGAAAGCAAATAGACAGAAATATTCAATTCATGGTGAGTTAATACCCACACACACCTACACACAAATATTCAGTATTCAGAGGCTTGAAGTCCACAATCACACAGAAATAGTGCATAATGGCTTAACATCCATTATAATGCATAATGTCTACAACAACATAGAAATAGTGTATAGTGACTTAAACTCAGAAATATTTAGTGTGTGTCTAAACTACCATTTTAGAAAAAGTGTATATAGAGGATATTAAACGAGCTACCCTGTATTATCAAGTTTAAGTCCCAAGTGAAATAATTTTCATTTGTCACGA
>JAULBR010090669.1:0-22474 GCA_032355825.1 Melanodrymia aurantiaca
TGACGTCCAATAACCGCTGATTTATAATCAATGTGTTTCTAGTGGCGTCGTTAAATAAAACAAACTTTACTTTGTTATGAAGGTTGCACTTGACAAGGTTAGATACATTCCATACCCAGTAGCCCAGGGCTTCCATATTTGGCTCCCAGTAGTCTACCAAAAAGACATGTATACACCAATAAACCTGTATAATGAGTATTTTTAATACTTTTTGATCCTTGTATGTTTTTAAACTAACTTTGTAGATGTGTAGATATTTGATAATCGTTTTTTAACTGTTTGGGCCTGAATGTAATGTCTATGGGCTACCATTAAAAAGTCAAAATTTTCCGATAAACATTTTCTCTGTGACCAAATGTCGATATACATGTAACCGTGCATTTGGCATCCAAGAACAATAAATATTCAATGGTGTTCGAATGGTGTCATTAAGCAAACAAATTTTATTATGCTGCTCAAGATATTAAAGTTGACCGATTAAAGTTATTCCGACACCTCTACCACACACTGACACCTACACCACACACTACACCTACACAGACACTGTATGAGTAATGAGAATCCACTTTTGACACCTCCGACAACCGTTTGAGGTCATCCATCAACTTGTTTTACCAAGGGACTTTTGGAATATACTGAATATGTTTGATTATAGATTAATTTAAAAACAGTTATCACACCTTCATGGTCAGCCTGCATTCGTTAGTATTGTACTGTATATGGTCTGTTTTTGACATGTGATCATCATTGATACCAGAGTCAATCCTTTTTACATTGTACTCTCACATATTATCTAATTTATAAGACTGTATTACTTGATTTCCATAAGATTGACCAATAATGTCTTATTTGGTATATTCACAAACATTTAGACAAGAGAAATAAAATAAAATCTTTGCTTTTGTTGAAACAAAGATAAGACAACATGTAGTTTGTTCAACCTAAAAGTATAATTATGGTATTAGTAGTCCTGCAGAGAAGGGCAAAACTTGTTTTTTGACCAAATATTAACTTCCCTCATGTCTACTCTGAGTGGTACAATGTTTTACTCTTCAGTGGTACACTATTTGATTCAGCATGGCATAATGTTCTACTCTGTATGGTACAATGTTGCACTCTGAATGATACAATGGTTTACTCTGTATGATACAATATTCTACTCAGTATGTATGATACCATGTTCTACTCTGTATGATACCATGTTCTACTCTGTATGGTACAATGTTGCACTCTGAATGATATACAATGGTTTACTCTGTATGATACAATGTTCTACTCTGTATGATACAATGTTCTAGTCTACTCTGTAAGATACATAATATTATAGTGTTTTACTCTACATGATGTAATAAGTGGCACAGTGTTTTACTCTACATGATGTAATAAGTGGCACAGTGTTTTACTCTCTGGTTCTATGTTCTATGTTCCAGGTGGCAGTGGAAGGGAAGTCTGCAGCCACAGCCTATGAAGATGTGCCAGTTCAGAAGGGAAAAGTTATATTTTCTGATCTGCATCTTGATGATTCCAAGAAGCATCTGTATGTGATGACCACCAACAAGGTAAGTCATTCACACTGTCTACATATTAAAGTGTACATGTAATTGTATTAATACACCAATACAGGTATCGTTGTACATGTAGATATCAATATCAAGTCACCTCAGTTCAAATCATAATAATATTCAACATGCAATACAGCAGGTGCATTTAACAAACATCTGTACAAGAAGAACAAGTAGATTGTTTGCGCTATACAGACGTAGTGTGCTGAATAATTGACAGGCAAGAGAGAATTGATTGGCCCTTTGGTTGATGCAACCATGTCAGGAATTGAACTATATCATTGCGATATATGTTGGAAACTTTTAACACACGCTTCTAAATTACTCCTCACTTCAGAGACGGGTGGGTGATGGGGTAGGTGGGGTGGGATTGCTTCAGATGTCGCAGTATGTCTGTAAGTTTGTTTGTATGGATGTATATACATGTATGTTCATGTGTATGCAACTGTACATGTGTGAGTATACTGAACTGTATGTATGTCTGTATGTGTGTATGTTTGTGTGTATGAAGCTTTATGTATGCGAGTGTGGGTCATTCCTGACTATTATTATTACTGGCTGGTAAGTCTGTAAGTTTGTATGTATGTATGTATGTATGTTTGTACGTATGTAACTGTACATGTACATGTACGTGTGTGAGTGTATGTCATTCCTGACTATTATTACTGCTGGCTGGTATGTCTGTAAAGAGTTGTATATTAAGAGAAAACTAATGGTTTATCGTGTTTATTCACACGGTGTTTATTCACACGTGTAAGTTTGAAGATGTGTGTGTATAGTTTGTATAAACACCACGGAATATCTGGTCTGTATCTAACCAGCAGCAGATCAACATCATAAACACCTACTCACTCGGAAAGCCAGTCTAATTGCAGGGGAGCCTTTTAATGGCAGCAGGCATTGTGAATCAACTGAATCAATCTCAGTTACGTACAGCCCATGTACAGGCAGGCTGCAGTGTATAAAAGTGTGCCTACCTGAATAGGTTTATCCTATGTGAATGGGTTTACATCGCCAGAAACCATCAGTGGATGGGTTATACACAGTATCTCTGTCCAATAGGCAATGTTTCTATGACATGTTTGAATTCGGCAAGGTTAATGGCTGTGGGATGGTAGTTTTTATTACACTTTCCTGTCCTTTCATTGAAAGTGGGATGTGGTAATATCAGGTCTTTAATAGCTTGCGGTGTAATGGTCTCCTAGTGCAGTGATATTATAGGTACGTAGTGTGATTTTTACAGATATTAACATGAATATGATGGCTATTAACCGCAGAGTTTGTTCACAAGTACGTGTACAAGTAGGTTGGCTTTAACACGTGGACTGCCAACTACAAGTATACACAGATGAGACTACCAGATTTTCACAGTACTCGTAAACTTGTAGTAAAACCAGTGCTGTGTTAGAGTAAATTAATGATGCCAGTCGTACATATCACTCGTCTGTTAAGCTGGCCAGCAATAGGGAATAACACATCAATGTACTAATCTTTGAAATTATAACTTTTAGTGAACCAAAATCAAATCATTTAAAAAATGATCAACCTCAAATAAACTTGGCATTATCTAAATATTAAATAGTTAGATTTTAAATTAAATGTGGCAAAATATAAATGCAGCTAATTTTGTAAAGAAAATAACAAAACATTAAATCATTAAAGAAACTATTGATTGATTTTAATTTATGGCACTAGTGTTTTTAATGTTCTAAAATGGGTGCTAGAAATAATAATTTCATTTCTCAAGTCCAGAAAATCAAACTCAAGTATTATTTCAATGTGAAATTAATGGAGAAAACTTGTAAAATGCAATTTGTTGTGGAAATATGAATTGATGAAAATGGTGTTTGAAAATAGAATGCATTAGTGAATTTCTGTGTGACACTCAGCAATGGCATAGTATTGTTCGGAAAAACCTCGCAATTAGATTTGTTTAGATTATGTAGAATTTTATCCTTTGTTCTTGTTACAGCCATTATGTTCTTAATAAAAACTCCAAATGCATTAATGACGAGGCTTAACTATTTCTTTTGTTACTCAAATAAGTGCCATGTGGGTGAAAATAATTCTTAATCCCATTGTGTGACAAATCCACATGCAAATTGTAACCATAGCTATGTTTTTCTCTAATAAAGAGATTACGAGTTGACAGAAAATGTCGCCACTGTATCTGACGTGTGTGACTGCAGCCTGCAACCTAACCATTGGCTGTATTGTTTAACACTTTCTCCAATCAATGGCAATCGTGACATGTTCAAAAAAGCAGGCTGGTGCAATATTAGATCATTCCCTTTTGTTTAACTAACAGTGGCTCAATCGAGTATTGATACTGACTGAAGGTTGAAAGCCTGGAACATTTGTTGTCACTAAAATCAATGGCAGTGAGAATGTCATTAAAGCAACTCAGTACAATAAACATCTGAGTTTTTATTATCTTAAAAGCAAAAAGTCACATTTGAATTCGTTAATAACTAGTTTCTACTATCGGAAAGTGTATATAAAAAATCCCTTGCTGTTATTGAGTAATAGTAGCCTACATGTATGTGGTGTCAGCAGGTTCCTCTGTGACCAAGTATTGATGTAACCATGCATTCAACATCCAATAACGGCTGATTGATAATCAATGTGTTCCAGTGGTGTCGTTAAACAAACAATCTCTTTTTTTTCAGTTTGTATTAGCATTCACAGCATGTGGATGGCAATTTTAAATGCATTTGATAAGAAATAAAATGGTTCAAGCGGGTTTTACTAGATTAAAAAGCTCGTCTATCATATTCTTTTAAAACACTCTTCTAACATACTTTCTTAAAGCTCACTTAAAAGCTGTTCTTCCAAACTGTCTTACAATATTACAATATCTCCTTCCATAATCTCTGAAAAGCTGGGATAGATTTGACTCGACTAACTATCATTTGTGTTGATAACTCACGCAACGATTCTACTTTAAATGAATACATGCACCATCATTGTGCTCATTTTCTCATTTATCTTTCAACTCGCTACTGCTCGGCACAATTGATTCACTTTTGAAAACAAACTGTGGCATGCTCTCTTGAAAAATCAACCACTTTGTTCAAAATGCCAAAATCTTAAGCGTACACACCAACACTGACTGCCATGGAACTTTTATCAGAAGTGATTCCCAAGCAGCGACAAGAAGTCTGGCAGGAAAAAAATCTCATCAGTGGAATGTAAACTGTAGTTGAGTCAATTCTAGCCCGCCGACAACCCCACACTGTGCGGAAATCTTAATGGATAAAGAAACCTGTTACAGCAAATTGAAGCGTAGTCCTATATGAATGTATTATATCATATTGATCCCAAGTCTATAGTCGGTCGGTCGGTCGGTTGGTTGGTTGGTCAGAGAAAGAGTGAAATTTGCAATTGATTTCATTGCATGGCCTGTTGATTGTAAGGAGGTTGTTGAAATGGCGAAATCAACTTGAAGTGAGCGATACACGAATGATTAGTTTACTTGATCTCGTGCAGCTCTTAGGCTAATGCACCAGTCAACAAGCTGTGGAGCAAAACGGCTTCCTCATCTCGCTGGACAAATAGGACTGCGTTTCGGGTATTATTGAAAAATGGGACAATTTGTTCCCTCTTCCTTGACATAGACAACATGGTCGTTATGAGACAGCAGAGTAAACATTTCACTGAGTTCATTCTGTTATGTGAAGATTCGTTATGTTTTAACAAAGTCACAATCATGCCCACCAGAAAGAGAGTTTCTATAAGGCAATCTACAGAGAATATAACTCTACGATGATCTCCCTTCTCTGGCAATAAAACCACGTCCTTTTCCTTTCACTAAAGTTAATAAAGTGACTCATATGATAATAAGATGTTAATCTATATTTTAATAGTAATAAAATTAATATCTTACCCGTATGCAATTGGTTGTGCATAAATAATTCTTTATTTTGCTACACCCAGATAGGGGATCATTGAAAAGCTATAAAATATATTAGTGGTTTCGCATATCCCATCTGTTTCCGCTTACAGTGACAGACTACTGTTCATTTGGTGTTTACAGATGGCCACAGTAGTTGTATAAAATGTTTGGCAGGAATGCAAGTCTGGTAATATCATAACAAAATGGATTAAATAATAAAATTAATCTTTAGGGAATGAAACTAATAGTCTGATGCATAAAACAACATATTAGCTACATGTCCTAGTGTCAATGTAACAAAAAACTCAATAAAACTATGTTATTTATTTAAGTTTTGATTAACATGTATATAAACGTTTAGTAAAATAAGTAAGAGTTCAAAAGCATAATTTTTAATGACTTCATCCATCCAAAGGATTTTATAGAGGGTTCTGTTACTGTGAACTAGCTCTGGCCATGACCAGACTGTTATTTCCCATCCTATTTTTTATAGTACCTACATGTAATACCAGGTGCCCATACATTGTACAAAGTCATTCAAATTGAAAACGTTATTTCTTTATTTCTCTGTGTGCTTGTATTTCCCAGCACAATCTTAAAGCTGAACTTTGTCAATAGGAATAGAATCTTATCGTGAAATTCAATACTTGTAGCTTATTTTTTCAAAGCAAGAAAATGAAATTTTAACCAATTACAGATAAGAGATTTTATGGTGTAATTGAGCATTGACAATCTGTGGCCTAATCTTTATGTGCTACAGGAATGGTGGCAGGGCACATGCAGGCAGGGCACAGCAGTTAAACAGGGCTTGGAATTTGGCAATAAAGAATTTGTTTGTAAAAAAAGGTGACCTTAGTTTTACCTTAATTGGTCCTGTTGGATTATTTCCCATTCCAACCAGAATGATTTAATGCTCTTCTGCCTAACAATTAAATATACCATACATGTATGCCTTTACCATCCTTTTGTTCATTAACACTGATAATTAACATACATACTGTACATACAGTATATCTTTGACAGACATGTCTGACAATCAAATTATCACTTGATTTGTGACTTGTTGTTCTGCTCTGCATGGGATCGTGTTACATCCTGTTCATCTTGTTGTCTGTGAAGACAATGGAGACCACTCACACATGTACATACAGCTCCTTGAGGTCACTCTTCAAAACAACTCTATTTTTTTCTCTCAATCTGTTCGTATCAATTTACATGCATCGCAAAAAAAATTACTGACATTATTTTCTGAAATGTGTTGTAGAATATCACTATAACACTAAATTAGAATATTTTTAGTTGATTCATCTGGACAGTTAATATAGTTGAGTTTATCCTGCTGGGCATCAATGCGACAGTTAATATAGTTCATACTGTTTGGCGTCGATGGAACAGTTAATATATTTCATACTGTCTGGCATATAATGGAACTATCCACTTGATCATCCATTCTGTGTGTAATCACTCAGGATATGCTTGTTGTTATTGCTCCACATGTTTCTGAGAGACCTCAAGGACAAGGCCGGCTGTAATTCAAAATACAAATCCATCTCAAGTTCATATGAGACATTCTTCAAAGAGGTGATGATTATTGTGGTAAATAGACTCGTTCATATCGAATGCCTGGCGTCAGTGTGTCCCAACAGATCTGCTTGCAGTCTTGTTTGTGACAAGTGCCTTTTGTTGAAATCTGCCGCAGATAAACACTGCAACTCCTCCCTGCATATTTGTCCTGGTCACTTCTATCGTCTGATCTGTCGGCCGTGTTCTTGTCCTATATTGTATTAAGTATTGACGGTCACTCCAATTTGACCAGCCCTTTACAACAGTTTCTTTTGAGTATACAATACAGTCTTTTTAACAAGACACTGTTATTTTATAAAAACATGTCTTATTTGCTTTGCCTCCGCTGTGGTTTGTGTTGTCATTGGAGACTACTGTCTGTCTCTGTTATTAAGCAGTCACAATTGGTCAAATCTTTTGATCCTTCAGAAAAATGTAAAATTCACACGAAGTTAGTCTGCAATTTTGTTTTCAATGCAAACTAATAAAATTCAAGGGAGTTATAGATTATTGTAATTTATTGTACGGTCAAACCTGTCTATAGCAGTCATTTGTTGGACTTACAAATAATCCCTATGTTCAGGTGGCATTTTCATACCAAAGGGACACATTTTAGTTGTCCTTTATAGACAGGTGGTTGTTATATAAAGGTTGTATGTATACATGTTGCGCATTGTGTTTAATAAGGCACGTTTGAGTGAACATTATATTTTAAAAACTCATTTTGAATGTTATTTCTTAGTGTCCTACACCATACTCTACTACAATGTATCTGATGGCCTTTTTGATCTATTAATCTGTATTTCCCATCTTGAGTTCTATCAAAAGGCTTACCAAGTGTTACCACAGTTGCTGGGGAATTGCAGTGACACTGTCCTATTGACTGAAATCTTCTAGCAATCAGCTGGCTCCCTAGAGCATTGGCAAGTTTTGAAAGTGGCATCTTGTCTCTGTAGCAGTAGTACAGCAGCAGCAGCTCTTGTTGTATAATGTGTGTCATTAATGGAACTACTTCTCTGTATACTGTAGTACTGAGCGGAGACAGTGTGTATTGTTGATCCGGAACAATAAACACATGGCGTCCCATTGCACACAAGCAGCAGCTCTGTGGGCTTTGCATGAATATTATATGTGTTATTTTACACTAATTTGTTAAATCTACAGACTGGATATTATTAGTGCAAAGGCTGGGAATGTCCCCTGTTGTTAAAGTGTCTGCATGAACAATTCTCTTCAGTAAATCCTTTACAAATGTTTTTTACTGTTATAACAAAGGTTGTGATATGTACTGTCTTGTGTGTGGAAAATGTGCATATAAACAATCCATTAATTACACACACTGTTCTTTGTCATCTAGATTACGCATACATTTCTGACAAGGTTTTATCAACAATAAATAATTATGCAATAGCTTTATAGAGGAAGATCTGTTGTGTAAATAGACAAGAACAGTATGAAAATAAGGCGTGACAGGCTATATAGGAATGATAAGTGTGTTTGTTAAATTAAAACAATATTTAATCTGCACTTGTTTTATCTTTTATAAATATATATCATAATAAAATTGTTTTTCATTCCTTTATCTGAAACTGAAATTTTAACATAAATGAATAAAATTCTTGATTTTGTCATGGAAATGTTAAGAGAAATTGCTTTTAAAATTTTTGCAATTTCTTGGAAACATCAAAAGAAATTGCCTTTAACATTTTGTCAGTTTCGCTATATAATATGACCTCTGACCTCTGTCATTTATACTCGAGCTTGGCATACCTGTTCAAACATTTTTCTTCTCATTTATTTCCATACACCTATCACTTTCTCTAGTTGTACTTCGTACACCCTGGTATGAGAAGAACTTGGTGATGATCCAAGAAAAGAAATGTTTGAGAGAGTAAAAGTGCACGATGTACATGTAGCTCTTGAGTAGTGGAATAGTCGAGTGTGAGCAGTAAAACCTATCTACTTCACATTCCACTGGCTGTACGGTAATAACACACTTCATCATTCACATGCACCTCACGTTCAAGTGTCCTCGGCATGTTATGTATATTGCACAGAACTGATTGCACTTTTTCATGTTAGAAGTGTCTCTATTAAAATGGGAGCACATGTAGTTAAACATGTGTTAGGCGTCGGCCGTGCGACACAGTAATTAAATGTGGCCTTTAAAGAAAGGTGGTTGCTTACTACAGGTCACCATATTGAATTAGATTATTTGGGACTACTAATTGAAGAGTGGCCCTTTAAGGTAGCTCTTTACAGAGGTGGCAATTGGAGCAGATTTTATTGTCCATTGAGGCAGACAAACATACTAGAATACAATTGATTTAAATGACGAAACCAGAGATTCTAGAATACAGTGGCCCGATACCCATGGCCAGTGCTCTTCTGACTCGGGCCACCAAACAAATACTTTCATCAAGTGAATATTTATGCACGGCCAGTTAATTTTGAAATTCCCTAGCCTCATGGCCAGTGAAATTTTTTTTAAATCTAGAAACCCTGCGAAACATTGGCATGGCCAAATACACATCTCTGCACAAGGCAGAGTCGAGGGGACATTGCGACAGAGTAGAGATGGCACGTACTCACGAATCGCTGTGAAAGTTGAGTGGCACCCATCATAAGTACAGCCATAAAGAGGTGGCCATTAGAACATGTTTTAACATGCATTGAGGCAGACAAACTTGCTACATGTATAGACAATAGTACTCATCCAGGATGACACCTACAACATAGGAAAGATACAACCTTTCTGAAGTGAATTATGGAATGAGATGGGGTGGAGTTCTTGGATGTTGAGTGAAATGGGACAACATCTTTGAGCTATCTACATGTGTCCTGACATTAGACAGGCAGACACAGCTATAGCCCAGTCTGGCCAGTCTAGGGGTCTGTCAAGATAAGCGTGAAGTGTTTGTCTGGTTTATCACAGGAAGGTGAACAATTGAAAGTTAGTAACTGATTCAACTGAACATTACATAAACATACACTGTACACGTATATATAGTACCATTTTGATGGTTTGGAACAATGAGCGCTGCTAGTTTGAATTGAGTTGAAATTGAACACCATTGTAATGGTTGGAACAATGTATTCCTATGAGCTCTGCTAGTTTGAATTGAGTTGAAATTGAACACCATTGTAATGGTTGGAACAATGTATTCCTATGAGCTCTACTAGTTGGAATTGAGTTGAAATTGAACACCATTGTAATGGTTGGAACAATGTATTCCTATGAGCTCTGCTAGATGGAATTGAGTTGAAAATGAACACCATGGCATTGTGGTCTGGAGAAGTGCCCAGCTTCAGTGTAGCAATTCGATGCAGATTGGCACAAACCTGTTCAACTTGCCACCTGCCTTTCACTGTTCTGACGCCCGCGGCGCACCTCATAAGACCTGTAGACGTCTCTGAGTTGTTTTTTCTCAACCCTCGCTTATTAAGTTAGTTCCTACATACTCACAATACACCACGATGAGTCCATGATTCCTTGTTTTTCTTAACAGCGATGCTTTTCTTTGTAGGATTTGTCAGTATCTTGGTCTGGAATGTGCTTCCTAAAACCCTATTGCATTATACAGATTGACTGTAAACCTAACAAAAACAAATTGTTTTCAGTTACATGCTGAATATATAGAATATACTAAACGAGTTGCTTCGAGGAACTGGATATATGATAAGTGTGTTTTCAGTTGTACAACCACTCCTTCCCCACCAATAGCAGCATGAGTTGATTAGAATAATCGTCAACCATAATTAGTTATATTACATATGATCTACTATATGTAAATGATGTATTCACATCACTGTCACTGTAGTGTACTGTAGATCCTTTTAATCTCAATTATACTAATAACAAACTCTATAACAAGAGATGGGGTTGGGTAATAAAAACAAAATATTTCCAATTTTGACATCTATAATTCTTATTTATTTCTCAGTTGCATTTTCTCTAATATAAGAAGGTTTTTTCAGAGGATTTTGTTCCCATGTTAGTTATTTGAGCAGGTTTTTTTTTTCAAGGACTTATTTTTAAGGATTTTTTCCAGTCAACTCTTATAATACAAATCTCTGCTTTACTAAGCAAGCTTAAAACCATGGACTCCCATGGCAATTATAGTGTCATGCTGTTGATCATTAACCAAAAGAGATATCTGAGAAAGTAATCAATGAATGGTTTCAAAGCCAAATTAACCCTCAGGTGTGTGTTATAATTAATTTCTGATTTACATTGTTTGCAGCAACAGGTAACTGTACGGTCACATGAGATCTGATGAGCAAGCTTTAACACGAGCAAGCTTTAGCACGAGCAGGCTTTAACACGCTCGCTTTGTGCTGTCCAACGTGGGATTCAAGTCTGGCTTTAATCTCAAAATATTATTTTGTTTTGTGTTCTATACCTTCATGAACTTTGACTTTAGGTTCTGGGCCACTGGATGTGACGATTTGGCCGGTGTATACGGCAGCGGTATCGAGATATTTGGTCACCCGTGCAGCTCTTTCCAATTTCCTCCCAGATTAACAAACCGTGTTTGCATGCCATTTGACCAGTGCTATCAGGTATTCATCTCACCTTATGGTCATTAACTACAAATCCTGTAACAAAACCCATTAGATATTCATAGCACTGCTCACTGCTGGCATTCACTGGGAGTGTGCAATGGCTGTAACTGTTATTGAATTACATGTCAGGTTTTGAGCCCACTGACCATAGAACGACCTGTTCAGAGCGGTCAGGACAAAGGATGTCTTTGTTTCTCATTCCATTGCAGAAAAATTACTTGCACATTCTCTATACATGCATCCCATGCCAATATTGTTTTTTCTTTTCATGCATGCATGTGAAATCCACAAATAAACCGACATGGTACCTTTAACAAATTAACGATTTATCAAAAAGTGATTGGTTTGCTCATCGAGGCAAATAGCGTACAATGGAGACATTTATTGTAATTATACATGGAAGAAAGGCAACTCGGACTCTACCTTTTATAACCCTTGCTTATTATTCCCGTTGATTAATTCTCTGAACTTTAGTATACGCTTGTATTTTGTAACTCTGCCAATGGTCATTTCTCATTGAATGAGAGTAATTTCTGACTGATCTGACTTCACTTTGACCTTGTTCCATATTGATTGGCAAATACAAGACAGAACATTTAATGAAAGATTACTTTTCCTCCCAACTTGTTGCTAGCTTCATGGCTTTCATTTACACATGATTTGACCCTTCCTCGAGAGGCTAACTGTGGCCTGTCTATTGGAGTGTATCCACTAGCATTCTAAGTAAGACTCGACTGCCAGTTGATGGCAGAATGATTACAGTAGAAACTCCAGTCCATTGAGACCTCTCATGATTCCCCTTGTAGTGGTCTGCTGGTTAGAGTGCATGTCATCCAGTCGGTAGTTAACTAACTTTCTATGGAAATCATTTCTTGGCTCGCTAAAAGAAATAAACTTTACTCCAATCCAATGTGACCCCTGGTTCATTCCTGGTCATTCCAACTAATTTGACTAACTCAATATTCAACCATTTATTTTAAATAGATGACCTACTTGTAACATATATTATTATGAAGCTCTGCAAAACATTTTTTGACGAAAAATAAAATAGTTTTTATAATGTAGCATTGACTTTTAATCCAGATGAGTTAGAGCTATAAAAGATTTAGGATTATTTCATATCACAGACTGCTATTTGGATATGTCAACATGTTATTATTCATTCATATTTATCTGGATTATGCATCAGCCACAGAACAACAAATATCTCTTGATTTCCTTAAAACTGTATATATAACATCTCTAGTATGGTAACCATGCACATATAATCTATTAATGGTAAATCTTTCCACGTTGCACAGACAAAGAGCAATGAAAAAATTTATGATATTCATGCAAAACTACATTCATTGGCCATGAAATATTGGATAGATGCATTGTTGTGAATGCATGTTACTCATTACCTATGTATTTGTACATACACGTATGTCATTAGTTAGCATAATTAGGATTGTAATACTAAACTGAAATGCAATGAATCTATATTGGAACTTGCTAGAATTGAAGATGTCCAATTTCTGGTAATTAATGAAGAGCACAGAATCTATAAAATAAACAAAGTACTGTTAATGGGCACATCAGAAATACTCTTAGGTTTAATTTGCAAGACAGCATTCAGGAAGGCATTGTACAATGGTTTAACAATTATAGCAAATTGACATTTGCTAATGAATTTAATGGTGATAAACATTGTTCTGCCAGCTTTAATGGAAATGCCTATCAACTAGCCACCATTAATCTCTGCAACAACCCATGTAGTGTCAATGCATGTCCAATTGGCGTGGTCATCGTGGTCATCGATCAATACCAAGTGGTCAGACTGACCAACTATGACAGTGTTTGTTCGTTGAAACGAATTTGTGTTGTGGTCATGTTGAAATTGACAATCGCAGTGAACATTGAGAGGAAAATTGCAGCGTTGCGTCCACGAGCATTCAATTGACTGAACATCATCATCTCATCTGAATTATGAGAATTTGATAAAGTGTCTGATTTTATTTACATTGGGGAAAATGTTTGCCCTCGTTGAAAATGATAGAAAATTATCAGATTACTAAGTGAATCGTCCGTGGATCGTCCGTGGACAGGCGAATGTGGTGATGGGAACTATCATATTATTCTCTTCCATAATCTTCAGATGTCTCGCTGATTCCGTGAACTCTTGGCTCACTTTAAATGATCCTCAATGAACAAGTTCTTGGATGCAATTTCAATTTAATACTTTTCATATTAAAGTTTACTTTATCATGATTTTAATCTCCTATCATTAACAGTAGGTTATTAATGAACAGTGCTTGACAGTTCTCATCATAAACACGGTTGAATTGGCACTGGGTTTTTTAAATGACTGGTTTGGCAAATAGTTATGGTGTCTGACTATCAAGTGCCATATGAATCAGTGCAGTAGGTTTAAATCCTACTTGTGAATGTGTTTTTTCAATTGTTTTATCCTTTCCAAATCTTATTTTAAATATATTGAGATAAATACAAAGTTTGTTTATATGTGCACTCTAATTACAAATATAAGCACTGTGGAAGTGTACTGAAAGTCAATTGTAAAAGAATTACACCAAAAGTTTTTAAAAATTTAATTAAATGTTTTTATTGGATCAGAAAGCCATTACATGTAGTAACGTGAAAACTTAATATAAAATGAAATGTCAACACACGTGTATTTCAGTGCAAAACTTGTTTGAAGTGATTTTTGCGCTGATTTAGTTTTGTGCCGTTCAATAGAAAATGATTGATTGTTCATCATTGACTGAGCTCTTCATATGACAGGTCAGAAACTCATGTTGTTTGCCCTCTTCTTCCACAGTGATGCACGAAACACCAAAATCGAAACATCTCTAGTAATTATGGATTTCGTTAAGGTAGTTTCAGCAGTGTTAAGTTGTAGTCTCTCACTGTTTTGCATGGCAAAGTATATATTACTAATTGGTTGAGTTAGCACAAGCAGTTTGAGGACAGTTGTTATACTGATACCCTCATAATGCGCACAATAATCGGGTCTATTTATTTTGATGTTCAAACATGTGATATTAGCAGTATATTTATACCATATACCGGTAGAATCAAGTATCCCATATTGTGCATGGAAACATCAAGCACTTCTAGTTAAACAGTTTTAACAGTCTGGGCTTTGTATTGCAGAATTTAATGCCAGTAAACATTATGCCCAAAATACGAGTGCCCAAATTTGTGCACCCAATTTGTAAAAAAAAAATTCCCAAAAAGAAAGAAAATAAGAACCCCCTCCCCAAATTTTGTTTTGGACGTGGTGTTCATGAGGAGTGTATCGCTAAATAAGTAAATTAGTTTAACTGCGCAGTTCTAATCTAGATGAGAAGACATTATTTAATAGCAATCACAAATTGTTGCTTACATTTTCTCACGATCTTTTATAAATGTCAAGTAAAACAGAATTTATATAAAAAAATGTTTTTTCTGAAGAGTGTGTGAACGTGCAATATAGAAGGTGTGCCCATATTAATGCAATCTGAAGCCCTGAGGTTATATGCAAATTAAGTTTTCTACTAATGTCTGTTGAATAATCGTCTGCTTTCTTCAAGTGATGATACTTTGACCTATATTTAAATTTGGATTGCGTAAAAGTGATGTGATATTTTCTCTGCTTCCAGAACAGTTTGCTTAGCAAACATTTGAGTTTCTGAAGGCTGCAGTTGTATTTTGTCATGGCAAATGTTAATTTAGTGAAAATTAATATCCTTCATTAGTACGACAACCTCAGAATTGTCTCTCAAGATCATCTACAGTTCATCTGAATAAAGAAGATAAAAAAGTATGGCCACACTAAAGCATATTGATTAATTAATTATTAGGTATCAAGTCCAGTCATTTTGACACAAGTATGTTGGTGTGTATGCTAGTAATACATTCAGAGGCTATTTCATGGAATGATACATCATTAACACAGATGATGTCTGATGCAATACCTGCTGTTTTTCGTTTCGATGAAGACAATATCACGTGTGCCACCAGCAGTGCAGAATATGCTCACCATTTGTAAACACTTGGCATCATCATTACTTTTGCTGTAATTCATAAGTACATGCCACCTCGACTTCGTCTCAATGTCCATTCAACTCTGCTTCCCCCTCCCCCACACCCCAACTCTGCTTTGGGAAACGATACTCATTTGTCCATGTCAATATTTTGTTATTTACATTTAATTGTTGTATATGTCTGTTCACAGCGAAACTATCTCATTTATTGTTTTTCACAGCTAATCGAGATTCAAATGTTAGTTTCTGAGGTAGCTAGCTCAGCTGGCTGTTTAAGCACCTAATAAGGAAGCGTAATCTGTGAACAAACGTTGATGGTTGGACGACAATATTGACTAAAGAAGAATTTCTGTGTTTTTTTCCAAACCTGTGAACATTCCTGGAAAAGCGGAGATTGTTGCACCGCACACACAGCCATGACATGGATGTGTGACAATTTGATGTTATCTTCATTTGTTGCATAACAAGCTCACATAATCAGTACCAAGCCTTTCACACTGGAGTTGATTTGTCTTTACCTGCGAACTATGCATGTACAGAGGATTGGATTTAATAATAAATAACAGCATGATTGGTGTTTTTAAGCACAGTATATTGAGTATAATATAGTGTAATGCATATTTGACCAAAATTTTGTGAATTTTAGCATTTAATTTTGTTAATAGAATAGACATTTTTTGTTTGTTTCTGATGAATATGCATTTGACTGGATTTAATGTTTCTTTGAAAATAAATAATAAATAGTGACTCATGTGATATTGAAAAAATCTAATCTGTTGAGTTGGCCATGATCAAGATCCACAGTTGCCTGGTATTGTGTGAAGTCTCATGCAGAAAAGGACAGTTTAAATTAACTGGTCCTCGGAGCTTCCATTCTGACAGACTGTGTGGTTAGCACTGACCCCGCTTGACCCTTCTGCATGTGAATTACTGACCATTCATTAGAGCATAGCCTAGAGCTCTGTCTTCTGTATCCAAGCTGATCAGCCCGGACTTGAGTCACAGCCAGCAGCAAGAACTGGCAAGCTGTGGTGCATGTCTTGTCCTGTAGATAAAAGAAAACTGTAAATCTCAGCAGTGATTCTTTGTGTAGATCCAGTCATCTAATTCCAGTGCTGATTGGCACATACAAGTGGTTGCTATTACGGCCTGTGTTCTACTGATTAGTTTGGCTCAATGTTGCTATTTTTGTGAAGTTGTTGCTCAATTAATTGGATGCTGCAATACTCCTACAGTTCAGTGTGCATGTACTTGGCTGTTTGATGTCAGCTGGGCTAGGAGTTCCGATCTGTAACTAATTAGATAAACGTTTCACACGTAATTCAACAGGCAAAGACATTAACACTTTCTATGGTGTTATGCAGTTACTGTCTTGTCACAAGCCATCAAGTGTATACTTACTCACTGTACCATACTTACTGAACTGACTCAGCTACATGAGGGTTAATTTGTCTGTTATGGGGGTGACTGTTATGCCCTGTAATATTTCTTGGACTCTGTCTCGCTTACATGTAGATATATGATGAAAGTGTTTGTTGTTTTGGTTGTACATGTATTGCACTGACAGTGGTTAGAATGATTAAAAAAGTAATATAAATATGAATCGTGGTTTGTGTTTCTCGTATGTCAGCCTGCGGTTTATTTCCATAATGACAGTCATATTGGTTTTGTATTGTATGACATGTTATTCTATATGAATGGGATTGATCATTGCATGTTACAGTGTACGATTTCGGTCATTACTTGGCATGTATTAATTTTCTATTAATTTGCATAACCTGAATGAGAGAAGCAACTGACTGACTCACTCACTCACTCACCACGCAGTATAGGTTGGCAAATCACTCACCATGAAGTAGGCTAGCTGTCTGATACAGTGATACTCTTATATTAATGTGTGGTGTTCGACTGAGATATATTGCTAAAAAAACATCACCTTTTCAATCTGCTCTTATCATGAGTAGTTTCATTTCTCTTCTGTCATTACAATTTATCACTATCTTATTTAACCAAGCCATCTTATTTAGCCAAGCCTTGGCAAAACTTTCTTTGCATTTTCGCATGAACGTAGAGATAGCCTGAGCCAAGTGACAGTCGACTATTAAACTTTGAATTGATTAAAGACCATCAATCACAGACATTTACACCAAACATTTCCGCTCTGCTGCATCTGTAGACAATAGTGGTGACATTAGACATGTTCAAACTATTTGTTTTTTTGTGCAGATATGTTTAGTGTAAAACAGGCAATTTTACGTAATATATTAACACTGACATTTCTGTTGATGGCCTTAATGGACCAATTGTGGATCAGTAGTTAGAACGGGAAATAACCTAACAGGAAATAACCCAACGGGTCATCAAGGAGGATCGATTCATCGACCTATCGAATTGAACACCAGGTGAATGCTCTTGTTTTGAGCTACGCCCCACTCCCCTTGTTTTTATGCAAATGAATTTGTGTGTATCTCACTTAACTCTGTTGTCACATGATCACATTTTACAAGCCAAAATGGTGAGTGATTGTCTTTAAGTTGATATGTTCTACTTTGGGTGAGGAAGGGTCTAGAACATTAGTACATGTACTTTTATACAACCCTGAAAATGTTAAAAACTGGATGCCAATTATGTATTATTGATTTATAAAATTCTGTTGCCAGTATTATTACACAATGACATATTCTACAACATTTTGTTTTGGAAAATATATCATTCAAGCACATTGTGTTGCTATACAGAAGAATAAAAAAAAGTTAAATATAGTCTGTTTAATGCTTTTAAGCACTTGTGGATTATGGATTTACGAAAAGTACTTTACACTGGCCCATACAAATTGATTTTAGTAATTCCATTATTGTAGGAAACAAAAAAAACATTGAATGAACAAAGCTGTGTTGTCTAATTCATGGAATCCACTTTAATATAGTGTTGAAAGCAATTCTCAGACTACAGCTGTGCTTCCTCGCCAGTGCTTACAGCTGTTCTTTGTCATGTTAAAACGCAAATCAACATTTTTCTTTCAATTATTGAAATGTGGAATAAAATACCAGATGTTGGGACGTTTTGTGCATGAAAGTATTCTTGGGACACGTTAATTTTATGTTAATTTTATGCGTCTGTTGGGTAATAAATTTCCACATAATGAAAGGAATCTTTGTTTAACGACTCTTATTGTTTAATTAAACTTGGTTATTATCACTTGTAATAAAGAGAAAAAACCTGCTGCTGCCTCATGAACTAGACTTATAGATACATGTAAGCAGCAAGGGGACTATTATGTATTCTTGTATTCAACACACAATTTTCAACAGGCATAATCTGTGAATAATAATATTTACATTGTATAATGATGTTGTAATGATGACATTATTCCATGCCAGTCAAGATGAAACTTCTGATTATTGATCAAATAAAGTTAATCTGCAGCAGAAAGTATTTTATTTCAAGTTATTAGCTTTATTATGCAGTACTTGGATAGCAACATTGATTTGATGTCTGGTCTAATGAAAGCCTCGGTATGTTTTACTTCATGTGAGGCAGATTACCTGTGTTTTGCCTTCTACTGGGAATCAGCAATGCTGTGCAGCTGACAGTCACACAATGCAGTGAATAATGTTATCAAGCACGGAATTTCTAACATGGCCATCGTCTGTCATTTATGCCCGGCGCAGACGAGCGTTTTTTAACGCAGGCGTCTTGCGCTAAAAAACGCATACGTACGAAGGCAGTAAAATCGCATCGTGTGCGACCCCCTCTGCGTTGCGTTTTTTAGCGCTGCGTCGATTTTTCAAATATCAAACATGTATAAATAAATTAATTAATAAAAGACATCATCAGTGGATCGCATGAACGCATCGCATGTAGGTGCACACGAGACGCATCCGTCTGCGTCGAGTCTGCGTTTGTTAACGCAAGACGCCTGCGTTAAAAAACGCTCGTCTGCGCCGGGCATTATTCATTTGATATCTGAACGCATAAAGGCAAACGTAAAACGATATTTAAAACACTGATCCAAAATGCACTTATTCAAATCATTGCTTATACAAATTACCTTCTTCTGTTTCAGAAATCATCACGGTTGCTGTTTGGTTTTGCGTTCAACAGCTGCAATTCGTGCTTTATGATGGCCAGTTTCTCTATTTCATAATGATCACGTCAAATAAGTGTCTTTTAGAAAGTAACATGGAAGTTGGAATAATGACAAGAACTTGTTTTATAATCCAGTTCATCTGATCGGCTCTTACAAAGTAACATGGAAGTTGGAATAATGACAAGAAACTGTTTTATAATCTAGTTCATCTGATTGTCTCTTGCTATGTAACATGGAAGTTGGAATGATGACAAGAAACTGTTTTATAATCCAGTTTATCTGATTGGCTCTTACAAAGTAACATGGATGTTGGAATATTGATAAGAAACTGTTTTATAACCCAGTTCATCTGATTGTCTCTTGCTAAGTAACATGGAAGTTGGAATAATGACAAGAAACTGTTTTATATTAGTTCTACTCATCCAGTGTGTCTGATTTTCTCTTACAAAGTAGTATGGGAGTTGGAATAATGACTGTTTTATATGAATACTCATAATCTATGTATCTGATTGTCCCATACAAAGTAGTATGGGAGTTGGAATAATGACTGTTTTATATGAATACTCATAACCTATGTATCTGATTGTCCCATACAAAGTAGTATGGAAGTTGGAATAAAAAACCGCTGTTTTATATTAATACTCATAATCCAGATTGGAATGTTCACTGTCTATTTGTTTAGTAACCGCAGCGGAAGAATATTTTCCCGATTCGGTAACGTGACCACACGAAGCACGTCCGTGAACGCGTTTCAGACTGATCACGTGCCAAACCGCACTCAGTTGAATTCCTCCACGCGGACAGACGCACCAAAGTATCCTCGATATCCTGACAGGGATTTTAACACGTCCTGCAGGGAAGGAGTGAACAGACTCCGTAAAGAGCCACTCCAACGCACTGACGCTATTAAGCTCTTACAGTGGTATGAAAGCATAGATGAATATTTCTTACCAAACAGGACAGATGTGATTACAATGCCAGAGGATGAAGGAACCAATCTATTTAAGGATTACGACTACGACAACCCCTCCACTCACGTATTGGAAGACTCAAGGGCAGAGTATTTTCATTTTACAGGTCAAACCATATCCTGTTACAAACGAGGAATAGTTGAAATGCATAATGACACGAACGGAACTATTTGTAAATGCTCTCCGAATTTTACCGGAAAACTTTGTTCCGTGCCGAAAAGCGTCGAAATATCACGGAAAACACTGAAAGGGCGATATAATTTTAGACCACGCATTGTTCCCCGAAGAATTATTTTTGCTATGACATTTAACAAAGAACACATCGTGCTTTATTTGAAGATGCTCCAGAATGCACCAGCTGTGGATTTGTTCGTTCTCTTGGAGGGCAACATAACGAACTATGGTGATCCAAAACCGCTTTACCTACTCCCTGCTTTAAAAAGAGGATTCATGCGCCGGTGGCATCACAAAATCATGTATATGTTTACAAGTGAATTTGTCCAAGACGCGCGTACTAAAGGACGCGGTTTCTTGCAAGAAATTAATATTCGTGGATTGTTCGGTCCAGCTGTAAAGAAACGCGTGGAAAACGTGCGCGAAGATGATCTATTTATATACTTTGACGCGGATGAATGTCCGGGTTTGGACGAATTACTGTTTCTCAAGCTACACGATGGATTTCCGTTTCCGGTTGGTTTTCACATGCAGCTGTTTCGGTACGGATTCTACTGGTGGGATTCGAAAATCAACTGGCAAGCTATTGGTGTCGCTCCGATGAAACAGTTTTATGATGTCTTTTCCGGACAAGCGAATACCCTGCGAAGTCAACCAAAGAAACCTCGTAAGACTGGAGCGACGAAACAAAACACATATCCGCTACACGAAGTCTGGATACTGGGTTCGAACTCGGAACCTACTGGCTGGCATCTGTCTAACTTCGGTACACCGGGTCAGGTGCATACGAAAATTATGTCTGTGATCAATGCCGATTGGCCTCGATGGGCAGACAACCCAACGAATAGAAATATTACTTATATTGCGACGTTGTTAAGGAAAGGGCAATTCTTTGATAAACGATACGACTTTGTTGCCGTGTGTCCTCGTCAGACAGCACTGCTGAAGGATTTGTATTACATATTTAAATATCCTAAATATTTCAATTATTTACTAGTTAATCCAAATATTTTCATCCCATCATAATGTTAAACTAATGGTAGAGTAAAATTTCAGTGAATCCGTGACCGATTTCTTATGACATGAGTTTCTGGGTGGTTGCTATATGACTAGGACATTCTAAAACGATTGAGGTGGGTATTCCTCCCAAAAGTGACGGTAACTCCGCTAGAGTGCGTTTTTCAAAATGGCCGCCAAAAATCAATAGAATCCTACATTTTTGTCCTCTAAGTTGTTCCAAATATCCAAAGTTGCGTTAACATAAATCATTTGATATTATAACATGTACTTCCAATAATATAAATGACTGTCAACATATATTGTGTATGAAAAGACTAGTGTGCCTTAAAAGGTGAAGTTGTAAATGCTTGGATTGGTCCAAATGGTATCATGTGACTTACCATATTTAGCTATTCGATAGATAGCTTTGTAAGCATTATGTTTAAAAATTAAAACATGTTATACCAAGATATTGTAGGGATTTAAATAAAAAGCTTTATATAGGGTGTCCATTGTTTATGAAATATTTCGTAATTACAGTTTTTGTAAGAAATATATTTTTCTATTTCAAAGTTCATCTGCAGAATATTTTTCGCCGCCATGATATGTATATGTTTCTTTTGTATTTT
>JAULBR010090670.1:0-12393 GCA_032355825.1 Melanodrymia aurantiaca
TTGCGGCTAATTATACCAACTATTTTTTCAATAATTAATTTATTTGCAGTTGTATATCACAAATGCATATTAAAATAGCGAAATATAGCACTTGCAACTATGAGACTGTAACTTTAAACATATTGACATTGTTATTCACAGATTATACAGCTTGGAGAAGTCATGCGATGACTTGCCCTGCAGCCTCATTCTTCTTGTGAACAGTAAAGTTATTGGACACAGCCGAATCTTGCTGGTGTCTGGTATTGAAAATGCTTGTATTATTGAATCAGGTAACTATACAGTTTTATATGTTCCCACTCCATTTACAATATAAAGCATACTATTACATGTATGTGCCTGGTGGTGTCCAGTCGCAGTCATCTTAAATTGTTACTTTGTGTTTGAAACAAAAAAGTATTATCGTATTTTTCATAATGTTTTGGCCATTTTTACATAATTATGATAGATTATCATGAGATCATTTTCAAATCATGAAAGGATGTCATGCAAGAGGTTTTACAACAGTTAAGAACAATTGTGGTGCACAAGTATGATAATTACAATGACCTAATTTCAACTGCAATTTTCTCAGTTTCATAATACTATGGGTTATACTTATAAGGTTCATGCATGGGGCCACACACATATTATATTTTCTCCCTGGGATCAATCACTAGACAGAGTTTTGAGGTTTATCTCTTCATGAAATGTGAATCTTTCAGTGGTCATTGACAAAAGTTTACGTGGAAAAGGATATGGCCGAAAGCTGATGGAACTTACAGAAAACTATGCACAAAGGTACGATATGAAAAACTACATAGATGATGCAGGCATTTTCAGTATGTAACTAACATCTGAAATATGTATAATAATTTAATTTTCCAAACTTGATCACTTCCCATTAAAGGGTACCGTAATTGTTACTAGCATTTACATGTACGTATATATGAAAACAATATTTCTATAATGTCATCAAAGATAGCCAGTGACTGTGAACAAAGCAAGTGTTGACCAAACCACTAGCGATAATATGGATGGGATTATGATAGTTAAATTGTGTTTTGTTCAAGAATGTGTATCACGGATAGAGAGGGTGGCACTAAATAGAGGGGATTATATTAGAAAGCAAACAGTATTTCCGTTGCAATAAATCGAGGTTATACTCTACTTAATTTGTCATTATAATTATCTCACTATGGTTTTCTATTTTATGTATATTCCAGACTTGGCTTCAGCACAGTATTTCTGAACACAGTTGACAAGCAGGACTTTTACGAACACCTTGGTTACCAGTTTTCTTCTCCGGTCTTTAACTTGGGAGCAAATGCTCACAGAGTTTCAGACAATTTTGTAAGCAGTTGTATGCTGTACATGTATTATTAATATGAACATTTTCATAATTTAAAGTAAACTACCCGGTAATACCAGCAAACACCAGAATATTGTACACATTTAGTGCTTCACTTTTATCTAGTTACAGTTTTCAAGGTCAGTATACATACACAGTAGTTAAATTGTATCCGTGTCTGGTGCAGTATGTCACATAGATTGTTCATGGTAGACCCTATTGGTTTTCACTGACTCCATGATTCATTGCAGTGGTATATACTTTCCAGTATTAAAATTGATAACATTATTGGTACTTTTGATGGACATTGTCCTTAAGCAACTGAAGATGCTTATTGCTTTTTAGATTCATAGATCAAAGTCACCAAAGCTAAAACAAATTGTAGTTTATATTCAATTTAATTGTATTACAACCCAATACTATGGTTTGACAGAAAGACATTCTTACATAATAATATGTAACTTTTTTTTTAAGATTAAGAAGTTTATGCAAGCCTCATTGGAACCATCATCCAAGAGATCTGAAAGACCAGTGAAGAAGGATACAGTTACACCATCACTGCCTTCACCACCATCTGCACCTCCACCTGTGCCTCCACCACCACCTCCTACTGTACCAAGTGGATCTCATCACAAGTCTAGTCTGAAGTTAATTAAGAATTCAATAACATGGATGAAAAAATCATTATAAATGTGTGTTCCTTTTTGTTATAACAATTGTCAAAATCTCAGCTTTTTGGTACTTTTTTCAAGGTAGACTGCTGACTTTTAGTCCTGATAAATTATGGTTGACGTTCCTGAAATTCCCTATTATCAAAACATTATTCTGAAAAAAAATAGATTTATCAATTGGTAATTCAAGGGAAGTAACTATTCCTTTAATTGCAATCATTAATACAACTTGTACTCCAGGCATTGGAGGAAATTCCATTTAAAGAAGGTCTGACTAGATGATAAATTGTAAAATATACTGTTGGAAAAACAGAAATTTAGTATGTACTAAATTATTTTAGGCAAAAGAAATTACATAGATACACAGATATCAATACTCTAAGCAAGAAAATGTAAGAACATTTCAGTTTAATTAATTATTACCCCGGTATATATACATACTGTTAGCAGGAAACGTAGTAGAACTAACGAACCTCTAGAGTATACTTAAAACAGAAAAATATGAAAATCAAAGTTCATTTCGGATATAGTCAAATGAAAAATAATCTTAAACTGAGATTGTTTTTCAATGGGTTAAACTTGAAATATGTTGCCTTCTCATAGTTTTGAATAAATATTTGATGAAACTATAAATTAAGGACAATTCACAACATAATAATCTTGATGTATGTTGGTCTCTAACAGTTTATCTAGTCAAATTGAGGAAATCGTTGAATTTATTGATTACCAATAATTAAGTCATCAAAAGTACGATCCGTGCAGTATGATGAAGGATACTTGGAAATTATAGTTTACTTACCATCATAGTTTACTTACTGCAATTTGATATAGGACATTGATCCCTCAAACTTTAAGTTGTCATGTTTGCTATAGTTGAATTATTATAATCTTTCCATTTCCGGCAAAAATACAGAATTGTTTTAAAGAAGGTACACTATAGAAATACTGAATCATTTTGTAAAATTGAGAAAAACAGGAAAAACTTGGGACCCCTTTAAAATCATGATAGTCTTCCTCAGTTACATTCTGTATTGATGGAAGCATTACCCCACCAAAGTAACTATAATAATCAACCAGAATAAAGGCAAAAAGGGTATGTTTAGGGTAACTCTACCTACCCTAATTTATCCTGCCACATTTTATTGCTAAAATTGAAAGGGAAAAAAAACAAACAAAATTTTATTAAATTATAAATGTCTTTATAGCAATGTAATATGTATTTAAAGCAAATGGAATGCATTATCTCGTTTACCTTCATCACCTATTGGTGATATATACCATCTAAGCCCTTTACTTCATTGAAGGTAAAGCTATAATGCGAGAACTGCGTATGAAAATAATATTAGTTTTGGTAATTACACTACCGGTATGTGAAATCAAACAAATTTTAATAAATACATGTGTGCCAAATTTCAAAATTATTTGTTGAAAAAAAGATAAAGTGTCTTACCTACATTAAAAATATTGACACATTACACCAAACACAGGTCTATGTTTTTTTTTGCCAAATTAGCTAATTATATTATTGAAGCTACATGCTTGATTGTTAGAGGATACCTACTGTAATTAATCTATAGGAGTTCTTACCTTGGTGCATAAAGCTTCATGTACAACTTTTGTACTTTAACATGTATGCCATTTGTAAATGTTTTATAATTTTACAACCGTCTTTTTTTGTTTTGTATTTGTTATTTGTTATTTTTGTGTCATACCAAAGTGATTACCTAGAGTAGTGTTTTTCTCATTTTTAAGTATAATGGATGTATTATTAATATTATTGTTGTTACTATTTTTAAAAATATACCCATGATAAGTGCCATTGATTTCTTTTTGCCATGATTATACATATTTATAAATAACCTGTGTTGCTGAAGTAGAATTGATTCATTTAGAAGTCACTTATTTTATACTGGATGTCAAACCATGACAATATTTGTGCTGATCGTTATTTATTATAATTATTTACTTAAATAAGTAAATATAGTAAATAACGATCAGCTGAATGATTAACACTAACAGCTAAATGTTTTTTGAAAAACGTTACCTTTATTTAATTCCATTTTATATATATTCCTTCAATGCAAATCTGATGGAATGACCTATTCGCCCAGTTAGCAGTTGTACCAAATGGTGATGGTGTGTATTGTGAGAAAATATATACAAAAACTGCTTGAATAGGACTTTTGTTTTAAAAAAAAGAAATGACAGATATTACCCGGTATGTGCATTTACTGAGCATTGCAAAGACTTGGGTGGTGGTTAGAGTCATCTTCGCTAGCCATGGTGTACCATTCCATCTATTAATAGACTGGTAAATTGAGTCTATTAATAGATGGAAAGTCCCTTGGCTAGTGAAGATGGGCCTTATGTTTCCTGCATTTATAATTTGTTACAGGGTTTGATTTATGATGAGAGATCCTGTTGTAAAAAACATATCTATAGTGTTATGCCAGTGTATTTATTTGTTGAAATTTGTTATTATTTAATGACTGTCTCACAAAAGAAACAAAGTATTCTATTTGCACTAGATTTAATTTAGGACATAATATTCTTCTGTTACAAGTTGTAGATATTTCTACCTCAACAAAGATATATCAATATTAAATTATTCTCATGTACAAGTTATCATTACCTCATTATGCAAAATTGTTTTTGCTAATTTACATGTTACTAAAACATTAGTTCAACATAGAATATTAATTAATATTCAACATATATGTTATAGACCATCAAACATTGCTTCTATGTCAATTGAAACTATGTCAATTGAAACTATGTCAATTGAAACTATGTAAATATTGATAATTTTGTGTTTTAATTGTCTTTTTGCTATGAATTGTCTTCCTTTATTTAGTGATATAAATTATACATTTTACATTTATGTTAAATATAACAAAAACTGCTTACAATTTCAAACAAATATTCTTGCCTTAGAGTCTGTGAAACTTGCTTAAATGACATAAATGTAGATTTTGTTTTATTCATTCGCCATCAATGGTTATATTTTTGCTATGGATTTTCTTTTATGACCAAGTATATGACTTGGCCTTCTTGACGGGTATGTAACTATATTTTCTTAATTGTAAACAGTCATCAGTCCCATATTTAGGTGGGGTTTGTACAAACCACCCCGTTGGAAAAAAATGTTTATGTCCATCCTTGTGGGAAAATATAATTTTTTCTAATTGAATGTCCACTTTTTCTATAAAACAAATCTGTCTGCAAAGAATCCTAAATATGGGCCTTGATATATAGTTTTGGCACTGAATCTATCAGCTCTGTTCCAATCTGATTTATCTTCAGACAATAGCATGACCATAGACCTCTTCTGTTGAGGTGCATGTTTTAACGATCAAATTTTACATATTTTGATATTTCTGTTGTTATTTTTAATCATATAATAATATATGAAATTATGTAGATACCAAAGAACAGTGTTTTTGCTTTTATTTATACGCCAATTCTTTTGTATGTAACTAGGTTCAAGCCTTCATGATTGTGATCCCGATTTCCGTGCCATAGGACCTAATTATAATAAGTGCCTTCTTCAAAATTAAAGATCAAGCTTTGCATCATAATTACCATAATTGTATTCGAGACATTTTCTAATGATGCATATATATAGCAGTTATAAAAAGCCTCCCAGTATACATTGTGTTATGCAATATTTGAGATGTGAAATAATATTTGAGAAAATGGTACAATGAAACGGTCAAAATATTTATTTATCCAAGATTAAATGTAAACGTATACCATACATGTTGCATTGTAACATAAAAAGTTTTTATATCCCCACTTCAACTAAGTCGGGGATACATGTATATAGTTTGCTTGTCCATCCAAATCATTTCCACAGCATATCTCCTACACTACATCAAACTTTTTGAGTGGGTACATGTAAGAATTAGGGAAGGCAGTGTCGCACACCAAAAGTAGGTCACTGCAACCTATATCTTGAACTAATTGATATAAGGTCATCAAACCTTGTGAGTGGGTATATGTAGGACAGTGTGGCATACCACAAGTAGTTCACAGCAACCTATTTCTTGAATTCTGACCTCCATAGAAGTAATTTAGGTTTCTGGTGGGCACATCGTACACAAATTGATGTAGTCATCAAACTTTGCATGTGGGTACATGTTGGGAAGGCAGGGATAACCACAAAACCACTGCTTTAAGTTACATCTAGTTTGTGATTGTATTCTACAGAAAAATTATCACATTAAGATATCAAAATGATATCTTTGTCGTCATTTTTGTTGAAACTGCCAGATTCTTTGTAATAACCAACTGGATATTACCCAAGAGAATGTTTTTTTCCATTTGACTAAATTTGACCTTTTTGTAGACAAATATTTTAAGGAAATATTTAAATTAATAATTTGTGTGATATCACTAGACAGTATATAATATTCTAGTATACCAGTATATTTATATATTTGTAGAGATTTAGTCATATTGTTATTATATTAGTATTTACAATATGGAATATTTGTGGCATAACTTAAACATATATGTACACACTATCTCAGTACATGTATCTAGTCTTAGTTTCTTTATCAGGAACGTTATACAATGTACATGTATATTAACACTGTTAGTTAGCCTTACCAATGCTTTTCTTTTTTTATTATTGATAAACAATGGAAGTATTAGTTTATCAGAAAGATTGTCGCATATAGGTGAAATAATCCTGAAGCGACTTTAAACTTCAAATCATTCATTCATTATCAGAAAGATTACATATGATAAATATAGACACTCAGTTTTGTTAGTACATGTATTAGTTTCTTTATTAGAATTATGATCCGTATATTTGTTAATAAAACTGATATGGCTCATGTTTATGGCAGTTTTGATGCTACTAGCGATTGTCACATCAAACATCTATAGGACATTTTTGCTGTTTGAAAAACTTAAGTCTCAGAATATGTATTTAAAAGTATTAACTGTTATTAGAAACTTTTGTCTGTTTTCGTGCTTCTACATATTTTGATAATAAAAAGAAATTATTACACTCGAGTGTGTATATCACCCAATTTTACTCAATTTGTGTCGTGTTTTCTGCTTGCAGTGAAATCTTTTGCATTTTTTCCACTATTTTACTGAAGTTAACGATACAAAAAAAAACAATGACCGAAAAGAAGTTATAAGCACCAGTTTCGTATGCCTTATGGTACATGAATTTATAATTAAACAGTAAACACTGAATTTAAGAGAATTTTCATTTTAATTTGAAATTTTTACTTTTTGGTGTTCAGTTTATTTAAGTACCGGTACATGTACTATATGAATGCATTTTGTAATAATTTATCAAATGAGATATGAATGTACGTTTCAATCATCCATCGGGTGCCATCTGAATGAGTTTTGTAATTAACAACTTCCCTAAAAATCCATTTCATAATTTGTTTAGCATACACAGTAAACACACTGCTGCAAAAGAAAGTTTAATATTTATTTCGGTTGGAATTGTTGTTCTTTTTTTTCCAAAATTGTATTGTCATAAGAAATTCAACTTCTGAATTATTCAGAATCTGGGTGCTGCATCAAGAGCCCCATTGTTTTTCTTCATCACCCAGTTGTCAGGTAAAACTTTGTTCACATCTGTATGTACTTGAAACTTTTTCTAATGTCCAACATCAGAGTTTTTTCCCCCATTAATTCATGCTTCTATCTCCCCACAGTCAGTTATATACATACCTGAAGGAAGATGTTGTCAGTTACTGAAAACAGGGCTAACTCAAAACTTTTTAAATCACAATTGATGTAAAATATTGTGAAATTTAAAAAATGCTAATAACAAAGTCAAAATAATTTGGGGTGCAGAGACCAACATGTCTGATAGTCACTTTGCAAAATATCATCATATTGTACTATAAAACACTTAAAGTATACCTATTAGTAAATAAAGGTGACAGACATCTGCTTGGCAAAGTTTTACCTTTTGAGAAGAGTAAAAAACAATTCAATTGTTGGAATTTTGCTGCCTGGCACATTAATTTGAGAGGACAAAATGTACCAACAGTTGGAATTTTTACCTGAATAAAAATAACAAGTAAATATTTAATGTTTTACGTCCTTCATAATCAATCTAGTACAATACACAGGAGCCAGTTCTTGTTAGCACACCTTTCAAATAGCTAAATACATGTACATGTATCTTCAAATCATTACTATAGTTATTAAATAAAAGGCAGCAGTTGGGATGCAATGTTAACCAGACTTTTATAGTGGTGAACTATTTATCCTTTATTAATTTACAAATTCTATTTGTTTAGACATTTTATTTTATTCAAGTGATATAATAAAAATAGTCAACTTCAACGTGTTATATTTCTTTTGTTGTATTACCTCATTAGCCTTATTAATTCAATACAGAAAGATTGTTTTAGTAAAAAAAATGTTAAAACAAATGAAAGGCCTTTTTAATTTGACATTTATCAAAATGTTAATTTACAATTTTTATCACACTATTCATATTGACAACTTGTAAACAGTTTTTTTAAATGTCAAAAACATCTTTATTTGTTGTGCACTGTATTAAAAATCTTTATAAACATTATTTTATGCATGACAAATTTCTGTTTATAAAATCAATGAAAATATTCTGTTGTGGCCATATTGCATATAAGAGCTTTTTAAACCTCTGCTATGGAAAATATCCTTTTTGTCTCAGGGGATGTGGTCACATATTGGACTAACATAGGTGTTAACTGTCAGTCAGGAGACTGAATTCAGTGAAGAAATTCTAAAAGTGTAGGGTTTTTTATGTACCGGTAATGTAATTTTATGTTTTGTAAATAGAGGATCAAAACATTAAATTACAATGAATCATCTCATTCGCAGAGACTCGCAGAGATTCTAGAATACGGTGGCCCGATGCCCATGGCCAGTGTTTTCTGACTCCGGCCACTAAACAAATAGTTTAATCAAGTGAATATTTAAGCACGGCCAGTGAATTTTAAAATCAACTGGTCCCATGGCCAGTGAAATGTTTTAAATTCTAGAAGCCCTGCGACTCGTAACAAAAGATTTAAGGTGCTTACATACATTGAAGGCCTTCACATATATAAATAACATAATAGTACAATGTATATATAAATAATATTCACAAATTATTATGTATTAAAAAAACCAAAACAAGATAAAACACAATAGTATAAATATTCAAATTAAAAAACAATATTTGGCATTAAATGTATGGATTGTCCAATTTACTGATTATACCGTATATGCACATGTTAGAGAACGTATACATTTTTTAAGTTAATGTTTTATAGAGAAATACTGGTTATACTGATTTATGATATATCAGCTTTATGAATTGACATGTTCATAATTCAAAATAAAAACATCTACCGGTATTTGTCTAAAATCTGCATAAATAACCCATAAATAACTGCATAAATAACCCATTACTGGGGCATTTCATGGTATTCGTCATGATTATTTCTCTTTGTTATGTAAATAAATGCAAATATCAGATTCCATTAACTTTTTTGTAATGCAAATTGAGATTCCTAACAGTTGAATTATCTAATAACATAATGTTTTGTCTTAACTAACCACAATGATGTAAAACAATCGTGACTGATGTGACAAATACCATGAAATTCCCCTACTACAGATATATTGATTTTACCATTACTGTTAAAATGGTGAATGCTTTGAGGCTCCGGTGAGTTTTATCAACCATTCGTTCTAGACATAAACAAATATATCAATATCATGACAGCAACGATGTATTTGATTAATACTGCAATTTAATGTGCAAACATATACGCAGACGTTAATCCAGGGTTTGTAAATAATGGTGTTACAGTATATAAATAGGATATCAGGGACCATAGACATACTGTGGCAGGATTTAGATAAAATATAAACACCCCACTCCCCCCACCCCCTTTCTAAATAAAGGGACTCCCAGGTCACTTCGAGACCACTAAATATGCACCTGAAAAATACATTATAAAATAGTAATAATCAATCTGAAAATCTGAGATAATTACGTTAGCTTGTTTATCAATGAGCTAAGATGACAGTTTGAATCATCTGACATACTTTATACTACCAGTGACTAGAAAGGCAATATATATGTTGTCAATAAATACATTGATTTCAGAATAAAGCAATTCAACAAGTCCTAATTATGTAAAAACAGCACTAATCACATGTTCTGTTTGCATATAAAGTTTACTTCTTGTTCAAGTGAAAACAAATGATGATCATAAACGTTGGGTGATAATTCCCGAATGGCATGTGCGAGATTCAACAAATAGTCTATGTTTTTTCCACTTTGCCCCTCTGAGTTATAAATCTGACGGGCAATGTCTTTGATAGAAGCTGGACCAAGAAAGAATGGATTTTGTTCACTACCAATGTACAAGCTTAAACTGAAAGGTGCCATTTTGCCTTCAGGATTGAAAGTTACAATAGTTTGTTTATATCCATCTTTTTCTCTTTCGTTCAGATGGGAAACAACAGTTTCTATGTTCTCATCGTGTATCTTGTAAGCCACTCCCCATACATGTTCCTGCAATAAAAAATTAGAATAATATACTGTCCATAATTACTCATTGTACACTTATCATGACGTTATATAGTCAGATGATCAGTGACCTATATTTGGATCATTTATGTCAAGGAAATCATCACTTCTGCTTCTTTGCATACATATTGAGCTCTATTACTGCATACATATTGAGCTCTATTACTGCAAATTCTGTACGTACAAGTGTGAATATTTGATAACCATTTTTTCAGTTTTTGGGCTACCTGACTATGGTGCTGGGCTACCAGGATGTAGATGAGTGGTACTGGTAGCCCACGGAATACCATTAAAAAGTAAAAAAATTCCAGTTAACCACTACACCATGGAAGCCAGTAGCACCTAATTAAATTTGACTGTTTATGATCTACTTGGATACTCTAACTGATGGAAGGTTCCTGGTAATAGTCATGAGTGGCAAATTAAGACAGACATGATCTGATCCACCGTAATAAGTGCTTCTTGGCATAACGTTGTGAAAAAAGCAGTTACATTTTTATTTAAATCAAGTAAAATGCAAAATCAGTCTATGTAAACTATGATCATCCCCCTTTAAAGGTAATTGTTACCTCTGGATCTTCAGATGGCACAAGGGTGGCTACTCTGCCTGGCTGAAAAACAATTGATATTCAGCTGTGAATATACAGACATGTCATGTATACATACAGTTAGATATTAGAACATGCCAACTATACCTAATTAGCTTGTAGGCTACCAACTTTAGATTCTTTTTCCTTGCTTACCTAGCGTCTATATACATTACCGATCAATTCCAATTATAGGCTACCTATTTAATTGGGAGGCTGTTTACAATACATGTCAATGTTTTTCATAATCCAAATAATATTTGGGAGCGAGTCAGGGGAGGGTAAAAGCCATATATATTCTGATTGCTTTTCAGGTTCGGAATATTTGAATTGAGTCGTTTTGGCGAAGTCACTGTTTCGTAGGATGGAATTGTCTTCGCATGGGAGATTCAAATCATTAACACGGTGGAATTTACGGAGAATTTGGACACGACAGACACAGTTTGTTTCATTTTGACTACATACCTAATTATTTATTATAAAGTTTCCATCGGGGAAAGTGCTGGTATAAACCCCTCAACATCTGTGCGAAAGTGCAAATAGGTGGAACATGGACGTAATATCAAATCCACACCTCGATATTATGTTGGATCCTGAGGGGTGGTCCCTATACATGATTACAGATTAGCACTTCCCTTTGTTTGAGCTAAGAAGCTCATTTGGATGACCAAAAACACATAGGATATAGGCTCTATATATCCCATCGAGGCCCCACGATTCGTGATAGTTAAGCTATAACGCGTGCACTGTACGTACAAAAGTAATGTAGCTATATGCGATTATGCGGAGTCAAATACAACATTTTTCAATAAATTCCTGTGAAAAGTAAACTATCTAAAACTAAAACGAACCCATAGTAGTTCATAAACGATTGCTCCATGGATCACACTCGCGAATAAGTCATGCTTGTTCATTCATGATAGTGCATGCGTGAAAGGAAATACTTTATATTGCCCGTGCAAATTTGGAGGTCACAATTGTGAAAGAAAGAAAAAAGGTTTATGAAACATGCGCAGTATATTAACAATAAATTTAACATAAATACAAAGTTTTTAAACAAAAATTATAAAAAAATATTTATTTATTATTATTTTTTTAAAGGATATTTGAAAACGTGGAGATTCACGGATCTTCACGGACCATATATACGATTTGTTTTTATTCATTTCTAAGGGACAGAAAAACATAGTAAATAAATATATTGTTTTTGCCAATCAAGCAGAGTGAGTTCCCTTCACTCGAATAGGATAACAG
>JAULBR010090681.1:0-12390 GCA_032355825.1 Melanodrymia aurantiaca
CGTATAGTAACAGGTTATGACTTTGCTTTAATCGGTCATCATAAACTATCAATAGCAACAGTGGTTGCAGGATAAAACTATTTAAACTGTTTCCTTCACAGTGATAACTAGAGTTGTAATTTCTGAGACATGATGAAAACAGTAATCAAAAGTGAAGTCATTACATAAGATTATACACAAAATATGTGTATTATCATCAGTACATTTATGCCACCAACCTGCACATTTTACATCATATTTTATGCAAACATATTGAACCGTGTGTATCGTATGTATCTCAAGACAGCTGTCCTGTTTCCATGAATCATATCGTAGAACTTGTATCATGATATGATACTTTATCGAGAAATCATTACAACTCTAAGACAGAAGCAGGAAGCATAATACAAAACACCCACGATAGTAAATATTAAAAAAACCTAGAAATTCACAAGTGAATGGTGTTGATAAAACTCAGATCTTGACAATAACAAAATGAATATGTAACATACAGCAAATAGGTTAGAATTATATATTAAGTATAAAATAGATAAAAACAAGTATTGAGATGCTAATAAGTCTTGTAACCATGACACGTGTTTGTGGTTTACAGGAATATAAGGCTATCACCGATACGGTGACCATTCCACTATACGGATTGCCATTGTGCAAAGTAACGCAATTATATTCACATCAAACAATGTACACTATAGCTATATAATCACTGTACAACATTCGATATGTTTTATGGACTCACAAACCACTCCTTGGCCAGCAGAGCTAAATAAAATATTACATCGTCAGCTATTAAAGAGAATCTATCATAAAATTTTGGCACCAAATGATTAAAATAGCTCAACTTCTGTTACACTTTTTCCATCACGTCAATAAAGAAAATACACCGATTTTTTTCAGCCAGATTAATATGCATTCATTAAACCATTGCAGTGTATCATTACCATGGAGAAGTAATACACAATGAATGTTGTTTATCAAAACAAATACACGATGTGTAATAAAACATTCGGTGCCAAAACTGTGTGACAGGTTCTCTTTAAACTGAGATGTAGAAACTATTGAGCTAATGAATGTCTATAACAATGAGCAATTCACAGCCTCACAAAGATATTGTGATAACTTTTGTTTTGATTTTCAGTTGTACTATGTACAAGCTTTATGGTTGTATTGTTCCCCATTCTCAATAGGTAGATAATATTCTGTTTAGATCAAGTGTGTGGAACCGTATCTGGCTATAAATTTGTACTACATATAAGTATGTATGTACTGACTGTGTTTGTCTCCCATTTGTCTCCCATTCACCGTAAGTCAAATATGTTCATTGTTCTCAGATTTCCATGCACATAAAACAATTTATTAAATCTGCAATAGTATTGTGTTCTGCATTAGGCCCATTCCACATTACGTGTGTTACAATTTTTAAAAAATGTTTACAGAACAATTATTCCTGAGAGATAACTCTTCCATCAGTTATAAACATTAAAAATGAGTTATCTCTCAGGAATAATTGTTCTGTAAAAAAATATTTTGAATCGTAACACACGTAACGTGGAATGGGCCATTAGTACAAATTAGTGTTAAATTATGGACAGTGATCATAGTTTATACTTCTAGCATAAATTATAGTGGTGATATTCACTTGGTAAACAAATATTTGTCAAAATGCATTATTTGTAATAATGATTTATTAGTGGATATTTTAAAAACAACACTTAAATAATAAATGCATATAAAGATAACAATTGTGTGCATATACAATTTTAGACTGGATTGTCTGCCCTTTGCACTGTGACTCGCTGCGCAGCACTAAATGTGCCAGTCTCATTGGGTGTTGGAATGTTCTAAAAATAACAACAGACGGTATTTACCCAGTCTTAAAAAAACTGATATATAAGTTGAATGTTGAATGGCGTAATAAAAAGGTCATGTAATTTTTCTTTGAGTATTTGCCAATTTGGCATGTATACTCTATTGCCATTTCATAGCTGTGATGTCACTATTCTACTGCTGGAAATTCCACCGAAAATGATGGCACTGATCGGTCCATTTTCATAGCTATCAAGGGCAGATAATACAGTCTAATACAATTTGATTTCTGATTGTTTTCGTTTTGTGTAAAGTTTGATTGATGTAAGGATGTGAGAAATATTGATAAAAGACATTGCAGTGCTAGCTGCCTTCCACTTTTAAAACAGTTAGTACAAAAACTAATAATATCATTTTGTGTACAAAATATTACACTGTAAACTAGTAGGAATTCATATATACAATCATTGACTAGAGGTTAGAAATTAGCAAATTAAATAACACAAATATATTTAAATAATGTTCAGTAAATTGTAACATTATCTAGAGGTTAGAAATTAGCAAATTAAATAACACAAATATGTTTAAATAATGTTCATTAAATTGTTACATTATCTTCTGTTGGAAATGTTTTTTAATGCGGTTCAAAGCATTTCGGATTGAGCTATTTTTTGTATGAGCTTGTCCAGAAAAAGAGTATATATTTTTTTTTTGGTCAAAATGTCAGACATAATATACATACCTGCATTTAACAGGTATCGACCGTACAGGGAGCAGGATGTAGCACAGTGCAAGAGTGTCACCATGAGGTTCGAGAGGTCGAAGGACCCAATCCTCCCCAGTGGAGCTATTGGGTTATTTGCCATTCCAACCAGGGATCCACCACTTAGCTTATCAAAGGCCATGGTATGTGCTACCAGTGCATGACATTAACAAAATTCGTATGGCCATCTATAGCTGGTATTGCCTAGAGTGAACTTGCTGTCCTTGGCGGGTTAAGGTGAGTTATGTTAAGTCCTCCAATACATTCCATAGTTACAATGGTTTCACAAACCTGTCATTATTTTTGTTGGATATGCATAAAAATGCAGTGATGCACGTTGTCAAGTGAAATGCAGCCGAAGCAAATCCAGACAACAGTGAACACTTTAATAATTCAGTATCTCCCAATGCATAGCAGTGGAAGGCACTCACTCCGCGTCTCTCTCTGTGTCTCTGTTGTCATGCAGGAGTGATGCAATGGTCTACACGAACAACTTGGGTCACCTCACACCCAAGTATCTTATAACACCATTCTGTTTACATACTAAAAATTACTAAACAAAATTTCTCGAGAACATTTCTAAGACAAACACCTTTTGTCACATCCTAGTCATGTAAAGAAAGACAAGCACTAATACTTCCTCTATTTAGGTTCAGCACATAATACATGTTAAACAAACATCGTCTGGATGATGAATATCGTAATAAACTGAGCGCTCAGTGTTGCATACTAGACCACATCCAGCAGCTAATGTTGTTCATATGTTGGTTTCAACCTTGCTGTTGGTCACAGTGGAATTATGTGGTAGTGTTCCGTTCTTGCGAATGGAGCCGTGGTGTTTGGGCGATGAGTTCACAGATTCCTTGTCCTCTTGATTGTTCTTGTTCAGACTCTCGATAGCCTTGTACAGGAACAGGTAGTCATCCTGCAAACAGATCATACACAATGCTCAACAATGTAGCAGTTAACAGATCTTATGTCAATAGAAGAATTACACTATCAGGGGCAGTATCGCAATATGTTAGGAATGGTAAAGTATACTACTGACAAGGAACAGGTAGTCATCCTGTAAACAGATCATACACAATGCTCAACAATGTAGCAGTTAACAGATCTATGTAAATAGAAGAATTACACTATCAGGGGCAGTATCGCAATGTGTTAGGAATGGTAAAGTATTCTGCTGAAAAGGAACATATACCAATATGAATATACAGTTAGACCTGCTGTAAAGGCCACCTGTATATAACAACCACTTGTCTATAAAGAACACTTCAGATGGATTACTTCTGTATATACTTGCGTGTATCTTAACCTGTTTATAAAGGCCACCTACTATAAAATGCCACTTTTTGTAGGTTGATTAGATGACTATTATAAACAGGTTTGTCTGTACAGTCAAACCTGGCCTAGCGGTCACCTGTAATAAGCGGTCACCTGTCGTAAGCGGCCACTTTTTTTCCTCCCGAACGAATTATAATGTAAATGCACCCGTAATAAGCGGTCACCTGTCTAACGCGGCCAGCGGCCAGCTAAATTAGCTCCCAAATCCATAAAACACCTGTATTAAGCGGTCACAGTAATTTCCTGCCTCACACACCTTATCAGAGTAAAGGATTACCTTACGCAACCTCGACCAGAACTCCGCAACAAGTTACCGGAAATGGGCGATGGTTGCAAGTAATCCCTATTGTGGACCAATTAAGAAAATGCACCTGCTGTTGGGTTCCAATAATTACAAGCACTGACATGTGTATCTCTACTGATTGGAGTATATAATCCATTTAAAGAACAAAACTTATGTTTAATGCAGTCAGTCAGAGATTGACTTATTTATTGCAAACAAAACAGACTCACGCGATCATGAAACGGCGCATGAACAAAATTAGTATGTTAAGTTGTATTTTATCATTCTTGAAAAAAGCGACAATGCCAAAGGTCGAGAGAAAAGTTTTAACTTTGTTAGAACGTATTGACGTTCTAAAACAGTTAAAAAGTGGGAAAAGCTCCCGAACAATTGCTATAGAATTTGGGGTTGGAAGAACGCAAATCCAAAACATTGCCAAACGCAAAGCGAACGTTCTCGAAGACTACGGTAACAATTTGTCAGGGGAGATAAAGCGTCGTAGGAGAGCTACCGGAAATGAAGATGTAAACGAACTTTGTTTGCTGTGGTTTAGTGACGCGAGAGGAAAGAGAATTAACATTTCTGGACCATTATTACAAGAGAGAGCAAGACAATTCGCAAAAGATCTTGGAAACGAAACATTTAAAGCGTCTAATGGATGGCTGGAGGCCTTTCGCTCACGGAACAACATTGTGTTTGGAACAATGAGCGGGGAAAGAGGCGACGTAGTTGAAAAAACTGTTGACGACTGGAAAGTAAAACTACCAGGGCTATGTGAGGGTTATGAGCCGAAAGACATATTTAACATGGATGAAACTGGTTTGTTTTACCGAGATACATATAAACAAACACTTTACGTGAAAGGCGATGATTGTGCAGGCGGCAAGCGATCAAAAGAAAGAATTACAGTAGCATTGTGTGCAAGTGCCACTGGTGAAAAAATTAGGCCACTGATTATTGGAAAAGCGACTAAACCGAGATGTTTCAACAAACTTAAGCCAGAGACACTTCCTGTGATGTACTGTGCAAACCGTAAGGCATGGATGAATACTGAACTTTTCACGAAGTGGGTAAAAACGTTTGATAATCAAATGAGGCAACAGGGCCGAAAAGTTCTACTGTTCCTTGACAACGCCCCATCTCACCCACACGAATTACAGCTCAAGAATGTGACACTTAAATATCTTCCAGCTTGTACAACTTCAAGAACCCAGCCTATGGACCAGGGAATAATACAGGCAACTAAATTGAAATTCAGAAAAAGACAACTTCAGTACATGGTAGCACAAATGGACAAAAATGACAAAAATAGTTCACAGCTTTTGAAGGAAATAACTGTTCTAAATGCCATTTATTGGATAAATAGTTCATGGAATGAAGTACAAAGCAATACAATAGTCAAGTGTTTTGAGAAAAGTGGGTTTGTTATACAAGCAAAACCATACGACCAAGAGCAAGCTGCAGATGATAATGATGACAACGATGAAGATGATATCCCGCTTTCTGTTCTAAAACTGTCTAAAGAGGTTTTTGGATACCGATTCCGTGAACTTGCCACTGTCGATGAAAACGTTGTTACCTGCGACAACAATACCAGGGACTGGTCAAGATCAGCAACTGACATTCTTGAGGAAGTTAACTCCCAGATTGACAGCGATGAGGAAAATGTAGAAGAAAATGAAACAGCTGATTCAGATGATCATGTGTGTACTTTAAATGATGCAGATGAGTACATAAACGAACTTAAAGCTTTTGCACTGGCCCACAACAAACATGATTTTCTTGATTCTGCTATGAAACTGGAAGATCTTGCAATAAACATGAGAATAGAAGTGAAATCAAAACAAACACAGATTGGAGATTTCTTTAATGTGTAGTTGAGAGAATGAAAGCAGTGTTATAATTTACTACTTGTGTACATGTATTTCTATACATGTATTTATGAATTTGTTCTATTCATTTCGATGGTTGTTTTAAACTTTTATTTAAAATAAATGAACATTTTTATTTTATTTTCTGTTTTGTATTTTGTATTATAATTATAGTATACAGTTACTGTGCGTGAAGATATAGTATATAACAACACACTATAGTGCACATGCTCATTAATAACCAGCATACACAGAAAAAATAAATGTTAATTTTCCAACATATACAACCTGTAATAAGCAGCCACCTGTCTTAAGCAGCCACTTTTGCTTACTCACCTTGGGTGGCTGCTTAAGACAGGTTTGACTGTAGTTTACATTAATTAGTTTTCTATCTGTTTGAGAAAGTTGCTTAAATTAGTAACAGTGATCAATGTATTAACCAAATATTAGTGTACATAAACATATTTTCAGTGCAATTTATAGTGTTTATTCAATAAATGTTAGTACAGTGTTTAATTTTTATACTTTAGCACTTAATATGTGTGGTGCACAGCATAATCCGCCAGATGGTAAAACAATATTTTTAATCAGTTTAAATTTGTTGCAATATGATATATCGCGACTCCCTATAAGTAGGGAGCGGCATAGCTCATCGCAAGATTGTCTGCCTGAGGTTCGAACGGTCAACGGATTGATCCTCCCATTAGGTTTTTCCTGTTTCAACCACTGATCCACGACTGGTGTACTAAAGTCTGCGGTTTATGCTATCCTGTCTGGTAAATTTCACATAAAAGATTCCTTGCTTTTATTCAAAGAATAGTAGCCTACGTGGCAGCATCTGGTTTCCAAATGTCGATATAAATGTGAATTTGACATCCAATAAATGCTGATTAATAATCAATATGTTCCAGAGGGGTCGTTAAACAAACTTTATCATTTAAACAAACAAACTTTATCTCTATCTTTACTAACTCATTGTTTATTGAAGAATGCCCAATCATTGCTTGATAATTATTTTTGATTTATTTTCAGAATTGATCCCTTCGTAATTGGTGGAATTATTACTGCAGTTCTGTCATACTTCATGGCAGAGAATCGATCAACAACCAACAAAGTAAAATTCCGTATCGAGTCTAACGAGGATCTCGAAAGCAAAGATGAAGAAGAAAATAAAATTGAAAGCCCACAACCAGATCCCAAAATGTCATCATCCAATATTCAGCCCCGGCGAAAACCGTTCAATGAATCGCCGTACAACTCGCGACGTAGCCGATCGCTAGAAGGATGTTCTCGTCGGCGAGGTTTCTCCGAGGGGGATAGTGGATTGGCGAGCACTCCATCGGATACAAGCTCAGACGCGTCGTCATGTTCATTCTTCCCCAGTCCAGTGGTCCACAGCACGCCACAGAAACCGCAAATGAGGTACGCTATCATTCTTAGATAATAACATGGGTGACTAAATTCAAGCGTGGAAGTAATTCTAAATGTGTTTTTTTATTTTTTTTATGTAATGTAATTTTATGTATAAACTGTAAATAGAGGATCAAAACTTGAAATTATAATGAATTTTCAGTCACACAAATTCACGTTTGTTAACACCCATGTAATAATAGTGCTCAGACGTTTATCATTCATTCGTTCGTTCGTCTGTTCGTTCGTCTGTTCATTCATTCATTCATTCATTCATTCATTCATTCATTCATTCATTCATTCATTCATTCAAGGCTTTGTTGAGGGTGCCACTGTCCACTTAAGGTTCAGGCACCCCTCCCAACTTGCACTGTCTGCCATCAAAGGTCGGGACCCAGTGTTCGGGCTGTACCCATGGCGAGACGACATTTATCAAACTGCCGTTATTATTATTCTGTTGCCTCATGCAATAGGATCCTTTCCGTCTATATATAGAATGACAGGACATTTAGAGGATTTTTCAAATTAACCAAAACTATTTTTTAGTTTGGGGTGTGGACGTTGGGGGTGTAGTTGGGAGTGGAGGTGAGACAGAAATTTTAGTTCATGTCATCCGTCAAGCCATGTTTTGTGAAATTCCTTGCCAGAGTATTATAGATACTGTTTGAATCATTGATCATGATGCTATTAAATTATGGAAACTTAATGTCATTTAAAAATGAAACATCGTTTATGTTATTTTTACTTACCTGGTCCAGGGTTGCCCATTATACGCACACTGTAATATAGTACATGCTATAATTGAATGTAATTTTTCATCAGTTTTGCAAATGCATCTTGTGGAATACATGTATTATTTGTTTGGCGGCTTGGCATGTTGTATAGGAAAGCAAATATTAACCTTGAACTAATTTTATATTAATAGTTGAAGTGTTGGTACAATGTTAAAACAATAGTGATACAATGTTAAAAAAATATATATTTCAATTTATGAGAGCAAATTTTCAAAGACCATAAGATTGATTTCAGTGGGCAGAGATGAGTGACAGCAATTGACCATTCCTCCCAATATGATTGACAATCAGTCTCAACCAATAATCTGGCGACGAGTTCAAGCATTGTCAGGCGGCCATTACCGTAGACAAACAATGCATTGTCTGATCAGTGTTTAGACAGGAATATTGCAATAAATATAAACTCTTAAGTTAGCAGCAAGAAATTTAAAAAAAAAAGTATTTGTCAATAATAATACTAACAATACAGAAAAAAAGCAAACAATGTACAAATCGATGTTAAAGAATATAATTATAAAATGAAACTATGCAAATGTAACTAATGAAACAAACAAAAACTGTTTACACAACAAGTTACAAAATGCAGTGTGTTTTATCTAAATCCAATAACGACAATAGAATGCAATCTAAAATTATTTAACTGGATGGTACTTCAATATTTGTATCCAAATACACGTATCCACCCTCACTCCCAAGTTCTACAAAAAACCATTTTCAAACTTTAGAAATTGTATACAATAAGCTTTTTTAATTTCAGATTTCGCTTTCATGAGCGACGGTAAGATTTATAATCGTTGGTTATGTGGAAGTAGATTATAATATTATATATGTAACATTATTGTATAATATATGTATACACCGATACTACCAGATACTTAATACTAATGCAGGGGTTCTAGATTTTTTTTTAATTTCACTTGCCATGGGACCACTAGATTTGAAAATGCACTGGCCATGGCTAAAAATTCACTTGCCCAACTTTTAAATACCAATAATTATAATAAAAAAAATACAAATGTAAGTAAATCCAAAAAAAATTACTAGCCATTGGGCAAGGCCAAATCAATTATTTGGTTGCCCAACTTAAGTGTAAATATCACTGGCCTCGGCCATCGTATTCTAGAACCCCTGCTAATGAATGAAATACAAATGACAAATCTCGGAGGCGTACAAATTAACTTTATGTGCTGTGTTGTATATCTAGTATAATAAACTATAATTGCTGTAGTAAGCGTGCAACATATTAACCAATAATTCTGTGAGAACTCACTGTGTAAATAACAAGCTGGTACATGCATGTAAGCCATTAAAGAGATACCGGTATGCAATATACCGGTACATGTCTGTATGTACTAAACAACCTGTGCATGAGATTTACATTCAAGATTGTACTGTACTTGACTCACACAACATAGAAATGTGTACCAGATAATATATTTTATGTACTTTGCATTTAAACATTTTACGCCCAAGAACATTTTTACTCAAACAACGATTTTTTTGAAGATTCTTTTCTTTTCTTTTTCACTTGTAAATAATGTTCCAAGATATTTCTTCTTTTCTCACCTCTATTATTTTTATATAGATGCAAGCTTGTTAGATTTTATCAATATTAATTAAATGTTAAAATATTTAAGGAAATGTATTTACCGGTATAATTAATACAATTAATTCATGGCTCTTATTCTAACAAGTACTGGGTTTTAAAAACATAGGGCTAATAATATGTGTGGTTCTATTGTTAGATATGTCTTATTATGGCACTGTCTGGATTTCTTACAAGAGAAGAGAAGTTGGTACCGCTGTATAAATGACGTGATTAATTGTAAACAGTCTGGCTTTCTTTTGCGACTAGTGTAAACTGGTAACTCCACTCTCGACCTGTACTCTTGTTTGGCATCGATCGGAATTTATTTACTATTATCCTACCCGAAAGTTAGCTTGTGTGGAAATAGCCGACAAAGCAATGTCAGGTAGCTGGAAATGGATTCGTAATTATCCGGAGTCTTGCGGTCAAGACTAGTTTCACAAGAAGTTTCCATTGCGCAAGCTTTTTTATGATATCCCACATGTTACATATGGTACTCACTAGTTCATCAATGATAAACTTACCGTAGATGGTCGATGTGTTGATATCAACATGTCAAAATCGTACCTGGTACATTGTACAGTGAAACCCCTCTAAACCGGACCCTCAGTAAATCAGAATTCCCTCTAAACTGAACATAATTCAAAGTCCCAAACAGCCTTATGTGCTGTATTTAAACCTCAGTAAACTGAACACCCCTCTAAACCGAACATTTTACTCCGTCCCAATTGTGTTCACTGTATATGTATACAGGCGAACTTTCTCTAAATGCCATAATAATGTAGATAACAATCACCTGCCTATAAATGGCACTCAATATGTCCATTCTGTATCCTAATAAATGTGTTTTAACCTATATGTAAAGGCTACCTGCTCATAAAAACCACTTTTTGTATATCCCTTAGGTGGTCATGATATACAGTACATAACTATTTGACGGTATACATATCTTATCAGTTGTGAAAAGAATGGATTCCATTCAAGGTCCAAGTTCAACTGCCGATAGTGATAATAAATTGGGAACCTTTGTCTTTAGATGGCATGTTTTTTTTGTTGAATATGCAGATTCGCATGTTAACTGATAAAACATGTTGTTGTTTACCTTTTTTATCTCAACTACAGATAAAATGTAGTTCGTCATCGTCAACTTAAAATACGATCAACTTCATGCTGTATGTCATTGTAAAATAAAGAGCCGGGCATAGCTCAGCGCAAGGTCATCCACCTGAGGTTCAATAGGTTGACGGATCGATCATCCAACCAGTGATCCATGACTGGTCCATCAATGGCCATGATGTATGTTATCCTGTCTGTGGCAAAGTGCACATAAAAGATCCTTTGCTCTTATTTGAAGAAGAGTAGCCTATGTGGCGGCAGCAGGTTTAATCTGACCTAGTGTCGATATATAACCGCTGATTATTAATCAATATCTTCTAGTGGTGTCGTTAAACAAACAAAGTCATCTTTATGATTCTAAAAATTAATGTCCTTCACCTCACTTTCTATCAATCCTTCATAGATTCATGTTACGTATTTAAACAGTTAAAAATTTTCTAACAAAATCAGTTGACCATGACTGGCACATCATCCGTTTTTACCTTTCTAAGAATAGGTTTTTTTTTACCAATGAAATTTTGCTACGTAAAAAAATAATTTTTTGATGGTCATATTGATGTGAATCTTAGAGCTCTACATAAGTTTTCCAACTGTGGGATAAAGCAGGGAATTTATATTTGTTCATCTCAATTGTGAAATACATCAATGCTTCACTATCTGACTACATGTATTTGCGACAAAAGCTTTTTTTACATAATTATAAAATTTATTAATATATGTACATGTACATGTATGTAAACTAAAGCAGTTGCATTGTTATTTGCCCAACCACTAACAAAGTAAAACTTTACTATGTACCAAATGATGTGTACAATATAATATACTAAATTGTTAGCTACATATTATATATAAACTTCAGGGAACATTATCCTATTAAAAGTGAATATCGGTTTTCAGGTCTTTGAAGATCAGTTGTGGAGGCTCCATTTTATTGTAATAAAACCAAATTATAAAAGAAAGCAGAAAAGTTTCTTTCAGATGAATGTCAGCTCTGTCTTCTTTTTTTATTCCAGCAATATTTTTAATAATGATATAAATCAAGCAAATCCACCGGAAGTATTAATTTTTTAGTTGGCCAAAGGCTTTCAATTATTCAAAGTAACATTAAGTGTATTATCACCTTTCACTAATTTAACAATAACATTGAGAAGAGGCCATTCTTTATTTAGTACAATATGTTTTGTGCATAAAATTAATTTCTCAATTTTATAGAAAGGATCCCTACTTAAAGACAATCGCTCACCATTTCTCGCGACGTAAGGAATTGAGCCAGCCACAAGACAATTAATTTGCGTATAATCATTATAAACAAGCGAAAATACTGTCCTTGTTCATTTACACAATTGCATACATTTATTATATGACTACAAACAACAACAGAAATGTCAAAATGTCATTATATTACGTTAAATTGCTCC